>JASANN010000352.1:1783256-1818145 GCA_031762395.1 Calameuta pygmaea | reverse complement strand
TCGTGGCCATTTCTTAGCCCATCACAATTTCGTCTGTCACGCATCAGAATTTTTTTCGAAAATTCGGTGTGTGTGTCACTTTACGGTCCTGTCAGTATACCTTAAGTATGTCAATTTTATCAGGACTGTCCTGCTAAGCAACAAGTGTCCTCGTAACTGCCAATACTTTACAATACAACCGGCAAAAAGTCCTGAAAACTATCCTTCTTATAAAGTATGTGTATATGTATATACAGATATAATTCATTCGAATGAAACATTAGGCGCATCTATCCTGTTTTTCTCGAATTCATACGTTAATTCATGCTTTTCCGCACGTTCAACATTAATGGAAGGAACGTACTTTTTCGGTTTTGTCAAATATTTTCGACGATTATATATTACTTTTGACGTGCTTGCGTTCAACTTTTCGATATATTTCACTGTTTCGTTTGAACCGGTAGATTTAACATCAACTTCATTTATTTTACCTCTTTCATGTAACAAAGTTAGCGCTCCATCATTAATTACTTTCTGATTATCAGATATGGATTGTTCGTTTCGTGAATACTGACCTTGAGTTATGAGTACTTTAGAAGTACTACTTTCTAAATCTTCATTACTACTCGCAGATGTTGCGGTAAATTTGACTAAATTTAAGGCTTTGTCACAATTATTTTGGCAATGTTTTTCCGCTCCATTGATTTTCCCGGTAGATACCAACGCAAGATTTTGTTTATACATTGCATTCATCCATTCATTCAGTACGGAGTTAACATCAAGTAAACTTTTATCTTCTTTCTTTGGAACGGATTCTTTGTTCGTGAGCGGCCCTATGCCGTTCAGTCGTTCATCATAAGAGCCGCGTGCAAAATTTATATTCTTACCATCT
This sequence comes from Calameuta pygmaea, assembly GCA_031762395.1. NCBI lineage: Eukaryota > Metazoa > Arthropoda > Insecta > Hymenoptera > Cephidae > Calameuta > Calameuta pygmaea. The sequence continues at coordinate 1,817,274 of JASANN010000352.1, read as the reverse complement.
TCTGGCATTCCAATTTCATCTGGCTCGCACTTTCCATTAAGCAGCTTTTCAGCAACTAATTCATCTTTCTTTGATATCCAATCAACACCTGCTGTATTCTTCAATTCCACTTCGTCGAGCATATTAGTTTTAGCACTCTTATACTCCACTCCATTACTCTGGCGATCATGATACCGTTGTAAATGATTTTGCATAGACTTTCTGGTGCTATAGCGTTTTCCGCAGAGTTCACAATCAAAATATTTCTTCTCAGTATGCGTTACGATGTGGTATCTATGAATAAAATTAGGAGAGAGAATTTAGTATGAAAATTTACAAACGTTGAGGCACAGTACTGAGGTCCAGGTACTTACTTCAGTCTGGACTGTTGATGAAAAACTTTATCACAGATTGGACAGGTAAAAGATAAAGATTCAGGACCAGGATGTACAGTAGCCATGTGTCTTTCTAGGTATTTTTGATTACTAAAAGCTCTTCCACATTCTATACACATCATTTGTGTTTGCCTATCGTGAATAGTTCTGTGCTCCTTCAAGGCAAAAGTATTTGTAAAAGTTTTTGCACAAATCTCACAACTCAATAAACCTTCCCCGGTATGTTTGCGAATATGATATTTCAACTTTTGTTTCTTAGTGAAAACTTGACCACAATATGGGCAGGCACATTGCTCCTCCTTTGTATGAACTCGAATATGCGAATTACAAGCACCCTTGTCGGAGAAGCGTTTCTCGCAAAAGGTGCAGGAATACGGTTTCTGTCCTGTATGAATTCGTATATGACGTATGAGATTACTACGCTGCACAAATTCTTTTGGGCAGTAGGGACAGCGATGCCGAGGACCCACATGGATGAGAACGTGTTCGTGATAGCTGTCTCGCCTCTGTTTAAGTATCAAGAAAATTTGTATATTCGAAGATTACAAGAATTCAAAATGAGTTTATTTGGGTTAATAAAAACTTACGTTAAAGATTTTTCCACAATATTGGCAAGTTGATTGTTGGTCTTTTTTGTGAAGTTGTCGATGACCATATAGTCCTGATTTACTAGAGAATCCCTTTCCGCAATCCATGCATATGAATGGACTCTCTCCACAATGGATTTTCTCATAATGAAGCTTTCTATGCATGATGGACACAAATGATTTTCATGTTACCAAAGAATTTAAAGAATCTTCTCACCTGTCCTCTTTTTTATTGAATTTCTCTTCACAGAGGCGACAGCGAAATCCTTGCCTGTTACTTTGGCTATGCTTCATTTTAATGTGAGTCCTTAGAGTTTTTAGACTATTTAATTGTTTACCACATGCATTGCAACCTTGTACATTTTCTGAGGCGTTTTCATGGCTGTATTTATAATGCTTCTTCAACAATTTTATATTCTTGAACATATCATGACATTTGGAGCATCTGTATATTATATTGTGAACTTCCAAAAAGTGTTCACGTATAAGAACCAGACTAGGATATGCAGTTGCACACTTTTTACATTTGTAAAATATTCCATCCCAGTTCTCATCACAGACTGTATTCGGATGCTTTGGTTTCAGGTGAGAGGTAAAATAAGTTTTGTAGGGAAATAATTTATAGCATACATAACATATTATTAAGTTGGATTTTTTGATCACATCCAATTCATTAATACCTTTATTTTCTTCTTCATAAATACGATCGTGAATGATTAGTGCATTTTCTTCTTTGATAGTTTCAATTATATTCTTCATATGTGCATTACTTGGAATTTCTTGATTGTCTCTACATTTAGCAATATGTTCTTTGTAAAGTACTAAATCGTATAAGACTTCATTGCATGTACAAATATATTTTTCATTAATAATATTGATATTATGAACTTCATTCAAGTGCTTCAAAAGCTCGTGCGTTGAACAAAAGTTACATTGCATTTTGCATAAATGACATGGCAGTTTCTTTAGATTTGTTTCACTTAAGTTTTCTTTTTGGTGACCTTTAGGTACATCTGATAGGAAACATTCCACTTGACATGGATCTATATCTCTATAGCCCTCTATACAATCCACAATATTTTGCAGTTTTGAGGGTGCATCAGAATATAATATATCATTATTTTTTGAATCATTCATTTTTTTATGTATTAAGAATTTTTCATCCCCTGCTATGTTTACCTCTACTCTTACTTGTTGCTTCTCGCTGGATCCAATATTACTAAGTTGATCAGATTTATGTCCCTCTAATACTATAGTGACATCCATATTTACTTGAGTATATAGTATTTGGATATATATATAAATTTTCAAGTCCAAACAAATGTATCATTTAATTATTGAATTTTGATAAATGAATGGTCTATCGGTTTGACACTTATTACGAAAAGGACTCATATTGGTACTTAAATTTTACATGGCAATCTGAAACAAAGAACTATAATGTAATGATTGACATGATTATAACATTAGTTTATCTTTATTGCAAAAGGAAAAATCAACACTTATACTGAAATTATATAAACAATTAAATATAATATGTCAGTACGTTAGGCACAACAAAAGTAAGCAAAGGAATAGATATATAACCTGTGTCAGTGCTTTCGTGCAGCTAACTAAAATCTATCAGAATCAATAGAATTCATCATAATACATATATTCTGTATATCATTACGAATACATATAGATAAAACTCCAAGCCATTTTCACATACCCAAAAAGTAACTCAATCAAACCTATGGGTCCATTAAAAAACAATTTCCCGTTTTTCACATTGTTTATAGTATTCCCCATTGATCACACAAATTATTAGCAAAATGCTCCAACAATCATCCTGTACTTGATTGAAGCTTCGATGGGCTTTTCACAATTAGCGACAGTTTACAAACAAGAGTACACTATTGGCTACCAAACAACTGTACGTTACTTATAAACCAATAGAGAGCTCAGCTTTAATCAACTATATTTTCTGCCTATTGAAAAGCTCGTTTGAAGCTTCGAAATTCTAGAAACATTTGTGCTGACACATTGGCAATGTTGAGAATGACTCGCTTCAGGATCCAATTCGAAGAAACTCCACTTCTCTTTGTATGAACTAAGTAAATTGACATCAGGCAAATCAGTGATCGAATACCAGTCTAATTCATGGCTCCCACCGATATTGTGATTCATTTACAATTAATTTAATTAGATGACATAGGACGTCTAAGTGTCACCGATAAGAATCACGTAAGAAATACAAAACTTTATTATAACCGTATTGGATAATTGTGCACTGGACAATTATTCTCTTTGAACAGTCACTGATCGCTGATATATATATTTACCTACGTGGCGTGGATTTGAGGTTACAGAAAATAGAATTTACACAAATTTTGAATACACAAAAGCTTGATAAAAGATGTACCTTCGTATTTAATATGGGCAATACGTAGATTCTGAAAAACAAATTTCTTTGACAATCGGAACTCTGTTTATGTCTTAGTTATATTCAGACATAGAGTTAAGTGCTTTTCCTTATTTTTCAAATATCATATGTAAGGCATTCATACACGTCAGAGTTGGTTACACAACGTGTACTTTAAAATTAATACTGAGCTATCAATGTCATACCATAGTAACGTTATTACTGGTTGCAAAGTTTTATACAAGGTTTTATAAGCATTTTGCACAGATGTTTTGGAGTCTACCAAAGAAATATTAATTAAATATTTGACAAAATATTGTTCATTTAATCTGTGAATAAATATTTGTAAGACAATGTTTTGAAATCTGGGATTTACAGTTTAGAAATAAGGCTTCTTTCTGTGCATGCTGTCTGTGAAAGTTGTTCCAAATTTAATTAAGATTCATAGGGCTTGCCTGTGAGTGTACTCTGTGATTGCAAGACATGTAGATATCAGTCGATGGGTATCTGACTTTGCATCTGCTATTAATATGCTACTACGTATACTTTATTAACAAGGGAAAAAAATCTTTTTGATAAAACTAGTAATTTACTACATACTTATGTACGAGAAACTCTGTTGAGATATATAATCATTGTTACACAAAGAATTGCTTACCAATTTCTTCGTTGAAAAAAAGTAAGTAAAAAAATATCTGATTATGTCAAATCATGACAAACGTAGTTTTACAGTAAATCTCATACATGATATATTAGATATCTCTACAACATCTTATTGATAAGGTACTATACAAAATTCTTTATCAAATAGGAGTAGCAGAGATGAGAAATAATTTAATGTATATGATAAATTTATAATTTGCCTAACACACTTCTCTCTTATCATTTTAATATCTAGCATAAGAAATATCTATTTTGGTAACATGATAATTATATAAAATTAAGAGGAAGTGACACAGATAACCCAAATTCCTAGTATCAATTATCTCCTATATTCCCTGAAGCAGTCAGAAGCAAGCTGATGGTGAAGATTGATCATTATCCTTGCCTGCTTCGGGATGGTGAGAAGGAGAGTAAGTCGTAAGGCGAGTACGACCAGCAGTGCAAGTGCTACCAGTGCAAGTGCAGAAATATCTGAGGGCAACTACGCTCAGCCAAGGAGCAGGGGCTCAACAAGCGTTACCACAGTGGCTCCTGCCCTCCATCGCATGACTCGTGAACAGCTTAAGAGCTTGCTAAGGGCACGTGGCCTGCCTATTTCGGGAAACAAGACAAATATGGTACACTAGACACCCACAACATGAGCAGCTCGTGCGACCTATTGTTTTTTCAACGTGCATCGCGCTATATTTTTATTTTATTATTTATTTTATTATAATATCCCCATCATATTTTCAGCTATCATTATAAATTACATTCATTGATTGACATATTATAAGCTAGTGTTGGAGCACGTTGAATGATCTGCATTATTGCCTTCGTATAATTTCACAGATGTCACAACTAGGACATTGTTTATCGATTGTTATTTGAGGTATTAAAAAATTGTATTATATGTAAACTCATCTTTCTGTTAAAAAAATTTGGCACGGGTTTTTCACAAAAAAAAAAAAATATTAACATTACACAATACTCAAATACACGTGTTGCACCAATGCTTCTGGCTGTAACTCGCTTTCAAATAGATTTTCTCTATCCCATTAACGTAGTTTGCATCACTATTTTATATATATGACCGTTTACGTCTTTCACTGGATTTATACTTGTAGATGTTGACCTTCGCATATATAATTATTGTGATATAAATCAGTTATAGAAGCAAACGTAATATGTAAGCTGCTATACACATTTGTTTCAAAAGTTAGGAATTAGTATAAATACGATTTATGATAACTTTTAAGTAGTCCATCATAATGGCCTCATTCTATTTGATTTCCACGTTGCAGTTAATGTGCCATTCGTAACAGAATCGACGCTGGTAGTTTAATCCAAACGACCAAATTGACTGACGCTGGAGAATAAAGTCACTTTTAAAGAACTTTAAATTCATTTATCTATGACGGACCACATAATTCCACAGTATGCTGTCGTTGCAGTTCATCCTTTATATATCGCATATAACATAGTTGTAAAAATCCCATAACAATTGTCAGACATGCTGTTGATTGTCTTGCACTGTTTCTATAGTTGTAGATTATTGTATTGTCACGCGGTATACTATAGTAAATGGAAACATTACCGAGACACTATAAAAAAAGTATTCAGCATTTGTATAAAATGCTGAGCTATGTGAATCGACATTTCTTTTTCTTATTAGACTAGCTCGTTGAAATCTTGTATCAGTAATACAGGCGAACTGTGCGGTAGTAGGGTGACCCTTGATCCAATGTGACCCTCTGTTTAGCGCATTTTCTAATGATAATGACTCAATCGCATATACTAAATTGAGTGGGGGCAATGGTCAGTACCTCTTAGGAGTTCTGAAACGATAGTAACTCGACGCCACTCGTTGTGAACACTTCTATGCTATTTGATAAAACAGTAATGGATAATACAAGAGAACTCAGACCTCACAGAGATTACCTCGTTATTGATATGAATCTCACCGAGCTGCTAGAAGTAAAGTTAACGTAAATAAACTGTGATATTATATTGAAAAATTCATAACAATCTATATCTTCTTGGTGCTTCGTTGGCTATTGGCTTTGCTTAATTTTTGTTGGACATTTCTTCCTATATAAATATTGTATCAAATGGTGTGTTGATAGTTCAATGAATATGTATACAGAGCTTGGTATCAGCGAATGAAAACTTCTGTTTGTGATATATAGGGTATCCTAGAATAAAGAGATGTGGAGTACACGATCAAGTAGAAGAGGAAAATCTGAAACAAAAAGTCGATCCATTTTTTACCGAGCTTTCCTCTTAAAATTATAAACAATTAAAGGTAGCCAATCCCTTCCATCCAAGGGGATAGGACATCCCTTTATCATCCCCCACTTACCGCGTTCTTGGATGCTCAGCGGGTACGGGTTGATTGACTAGCTTTAATTTTTTATAACTCTAAGAGGAAAGCTTAGTAAAAAATAGATCAGGACTTTTTGTTTCGCATTTTCCTCTTCTACTTGATGGTGTACTCCACATCTTTTTATTCTGGGATGCCCTGTTTTTAAATGAAAGCACTGTATACTCATTCATATTACTTTATTAACTTATTCATGTTTTTGGTAACTATTTTGGTTCTAGCTTTTTATATAATATTGACTTCCAGTAAAGCACGATTCTATGTTTGATTGACAGATTAATCGATTAGGTGGTATAATGTTGGGAAATACTACTGCTGTTCGTCGTGGAAAGGATTCTACATCAAATTCAGCAAATGGGGCACAGAGAAGATTAATTGAAAAAGCCACATCGCAGATATCCCACATCGAATTTAATTTAAATTCCATACTTAATGAGGAAGCTGAAATAGATCCTGAGTGTCTGACATTATGGCAACATCCTATCATAACGTTACACTATTTCTTAAAGGAATTGCTCATTGATATTGCCAGTTTAGCAAAGAAAACATTACGTTATAGACGGACCGTGTGCAGCGTAGTATTAATTGTCATACTGTTTCTATTGTTAAGTAGAATATCTGGCCCTCAACAAGATGTGAGTATCCTGGACAAGTAAATTTCTAATAAGCTGACTCAAATTGTTATCGTTGATTAATGTATTTTCTTTTACCTGCAGACGTTTAAAGCATGGGAAGCCAAGCTTTTATGGTGGATGTATTGGGTGGGTCTTGGTGTATTATCCAGTGTGGGTCTAGGTACTGGATTACACACTTTTGTACTTTACCTGGGACCTCACATAGCAGCTGTAACAATGGCTGCTTACGAGTGTGGTGCACTTAACTTTCCTGAACCACCATACCCAGATCAGATAGTATGTCCCACTAATATAGATCCTACCTGGACAGCAGGAGTGCTCAATATCATGAGGAAGGTTCGCGTCGAGGCTATGCTCTGGGGTGCGGGTACGGCTTTAGGAGAATTGCCACCCTATTTTATGGCAAGAGCCGCTCGAACCAGTGTCCAAAGTGACAAAGAGAAAGACTGCGATCAGGAAGACTTAAAAGAATTAGAGGCTCTTGAAGCATTGGAGAGTGGTGAAAATGTTCCGCTTGTGATGCGGGTTAAGTTAGCCATGAAACACTTTGTACAAAAAGCTGGTTTCTTGGGGATACTTGCTTGTGCTTCGGTAAGACATGATTTTATATGTACCACCGCATGGAACATGTTGGAGTGTTTCATTGCTTCACCGTTCGTTTCTATATTATTTGAAAAAATTGTATTAACTGAATTACTTGTAGATCCCCAATCCACTATTTGATCTTGCTGGATTAACCTGTGGCCATTATCTCATTCCATTTTGGACGTTCTTTGGAGCGACTCTTATCGGAAAGGCCGTAGTCAAAATGCATATACAGCAACTCGCAGTTATAATAGCATTTAATGAAGAACTCTTAGATAAATTTATCAGCCTTCTGGCTGTCATTCCCATTGTGGGTTCGAAGTTCCAGGCTCCACTCAAGAAGTATCTCGTCGAACAAAAACAAAAGTTACACGACAAGTCTTCGACGGTGAGTCTAACTGTCTAGAAATTTTTCTATTTAATAATTGGTACCCCGTGTAATCAAAACTAAAAATAAATATAGGAAGGGACAACGACCATTTCCTGGTTATTTGACAAATTCGTCATAATCATGGTGTGCTACTTCCTGGTGACGATAATTCACGCGCTGGCGCGCAATCATCATCGCAGACGTACCAAGCCGTCGTCGGATTGAGAACTAGCTGTATTAGGATAAAATAGCTCAAAAATAGAGAGATGCTGGGGCGGATCGAAAATGGCCGGGTTAAACAGAAAAAAGACGCGAGATCCGACGCGATGAAGAAGAAAGATAGTGCATTGGAATTGTGCTATTCTCACACGTTTGAATGATTGTGACGATAATGACGATTATGGTGATGATAGATATCTGCCAGTGTTCTACGACGGTTGAGAAAAGGAGACATTTCTTAACATTGATCTATTCAATGAGTAAATATAATTTCACAAATATCTTTCAGTGAATCGGGACTTCTATATATGGTTTAATTTTGCACTCTTCTACTGATTGCCATTAACAAACCATAAGTAATAAATTAACAGATAGACTTGTTAAGGCGTGTCTCGCCTTTCTTGCCTAACTTTGTATCTACTAATATTTTGATATTTGCGTAGATAGGATAGCTAGGTCTATGCTTAAAGAAATGAAACAGCATAAGATTCGCGTAAGATCATAGAATTCTTGCATAATAGTCAACGATCCCGTGTTGTTTTGAGTCAACTGTAGTGGTGTAAATTAAAACAAGGAAAAAAAAGACAATGATACGCGCAACAAGTTTTCATTGTTATGAGTATCATATGTCGTGTGCTTCTTATTTATTGTCCATGATCCTATATGAATTTAAATTTAAGGTGGGAAAAAAACGTGTTTAGATACAACTTTTGTTTTCTTGCTAGAACCTAATAATAAATAGAGGTAGGTATAAAATAGAGATGAACAGGAATTTCAACTTGTACGACTGCGATCGAGGTTTTTGTCAAGTAAATATTTATACAGTGAGTAATTTTTCGGCGAATCCTAGTTTCTTTTCTTATTCGCCAATATCAAGACGACGACCTCGATCCAGTTTCACATCGCCAGGTGTCAAGTCGCAAAGAGGTTGTTGTGTATTCTATGTAACGTAAAGTGCTCGCTTATTTCTTGATATTAAAATCCTATTTTACAAGGGATTTGGAATGAGCGATGGAAAAATAAGACTATTCCACATGTGTAAATGATCACGTTTAAAGTTACGATTGTAAAAACAAAATGGAAATCGTATTAGCAATCAATGTGATTGGAATTTTTGAAATCCTTATTGCCCATAATCTTTACGGTAGTCACATTTATATACAGAGGAAATTGATCAGGGTTGTGTCGTGAACGTCAGTCAAAAGTACTAGTACTGTATCTTTATACAAATAGAAAGATGTAATAGTCTTATTAGAAATTACTAACCGTGTTCAATTGTTATCACGGTTGTCAATCAAGAGATAAACACTTGGGATTGTTAATGGGTAACTTACATGGATTCTTCAGCATCATTTGTTCTACTCTGCAAATTGAATATTGTCAATAAATATGTTGCAACACCATGATATTCCTTTTGTGGCAATATACTGGCGGTACAGTAGATTATTAAGATTTATATGATATAATAAGCATTCCATACTAAAACTCCACAAAACTTTCCATTTCTCATTCAAGCTCATTTGTACTTTCCTGTACACTATTTGCATCTTATACGAGCCGCTACTAATCAATTTATACTGTTAATAGACATTCCCGTATACCTTAGTATTGGAACAGACATGGTTGTACCCTTTTTCTATATTTTCAAGACGTAGAACTCATGTAAGTTTCCCATTACAAAACCTTTTATGTTACTTGTAAATCCGAAGAAAGCTTCTGTGTGCTAATACCTCTGTGACATCAGACCTTGTATACCGAGTCTTATCAGTTTCATTGTGAAAAGTATATTGTCTTTTGTTGTAATATCTTTGGCAGATTCTTAATGATTACTCATGAGTATATTGTTGGTGCAAGTACACAAGTCAACAATTGTTCAGCTGGCTGTGTAGCATTTTATAGAAGATACGTAAAAAATAGGTTTGTGGAGAAACAAAAGTTTTAAACAATTTTCCTTTACATGTAAACCAATATAAGTACTGTCATGCTTATGACAATCCTCTTGATTATAGTATTAGTGTGAAGGGGAAATGGTCCAATGTTTTAAAAAAAGCTACAAGCATTGTGAAATCTGCTCAAGATATTTCTGTGCAACAATATAGATCAGTATAGTGTAGATTTGGTTTCAGGGTTTGATGCTTGAGGGGCAATCAATTTTTAAACGATTATTGTAACTCACTTACCTCGGCTGTACAGCATAATATTGTCATTTATTGCCAAACTTTTAATAAATCAAGTTATCAAAGGAATGACTGACAGAACTGATGTTGTCATTAAATTTCCGTCTGTCCGATGATAAACGACGTTAGTCATTCCTCTAATCGATTTTGCAAATAAAATTTCATTAAAAGAATAATGGACATTTGCTTATATGTATTATGAATTATATGGAAGCCGAGACAACGACTAGCAACGGATGCCTTAGAAAACCTCTGATTATCAATGAACATTTTTGAGCTTTCATACCATCATGAAAAACGTACTGTTTTACAGCTTTTATATAAATAATCGTGCGTATATTTCTAGTCGCATATCGCTCCGTCCGTTAATCACCTGCTTAATAACTCACTGTTAATGCATAATATCTATGTGAATATTAGAGGAAGGAATGTTCAACTGTTTATAACCGGTTCAATTTAAGATTATTTTTGCGGATAGTATCTTTTGGAAAGTGTCCAATTTTGCTTCGTACGATCATTATTACACGCGATAGTCAGTGCGTTGCAGTTGATAATTCTGTATAGATTCAATATCGTGAGCGATTGAATTATTGGATGGCAATGTAATTGTAATTACTGCAATACATACTGACTGTAACATGAGCAACAATAAATATTATCGTTACTGAAAAATAATCCGTCTTAATGTCTATCGAAATAGATATGTTTATCTAATGTGAACCACAGGATTAATTTCAGAATGGAAACGGTTAGGAGAACAATTCATCAAAAAGACGCCACAAGTTTTAATTTGCTTCCCGTGAGAAATTTTATTTATTGCTCACTGTCAAGGTAATATTTTGACAGTCACATCTGGCATTCTTCATATACTAGAAAGATTTTTTAGAATAAATATGCACTTTTTACATCTTCAAGTTACAATGAATCCATTTATTCACTGTGATTAAAGGTTTACTGACTCAAAACATACAAGTTGACTATGTAAACTTACTATTGTATTTCTCATTAACGGTAGAGGTGGTCTGCGTGAATGTTAACGGCAATTTCAGATTCCCATTTATCACCATTATGCAAAAGCTTTTCTTTATTATACAACAACTCTTCGCGAGTTTCCGTCGAGTATTCGAAATTTGGGCCCTGAAATGGTAAGTGAAGAAATTACTATACTAAATGATAAACGCTATTTCATTTAAGTTTGAGTACACTAAAAGATTGCAATACTTTTCGACAAATATTTGTATACTTATTAAAAAATGTCTAATAACCCGCATATTCATTTTGACTTTTACCTCAACAATAGCATCAACAGGACAAGCTTCCTGACAGAAGCCACAGTAAATACATTTAGTCATGTCAATATCATATCTCGTAGTACGCCTGGATCCATCAGCTCTCTCTTCAGCTTCAATAGTGATTGCCTGAGCTGGACAAATTGCCTCACAAAGTTTGCATGCAATACATCTTTCCTCTCCTGAAGGATACCTGTAATGCATAGAATCTTATTATACATTAGAAGATTTAAAAAAAATAAATGAATAATAAAGATATACCGTCTCAAGGCATGTTCTCCTCTAAACCTTGGACTGAGAGGTCCTTTTTCAAAGGGGTAATTGATAGTTGCTGGCTCTTTAAAAATTTGAGCAAATGTAATGCCCAGGCCACGCAAAAGCTCAAGGGCAAAAATAGAAGCTGTTCCATGCTCTAGCATATCATTGCCAGCCATAGATTCTTCTTCAGCATTAACGTAGATATACTTGTTACGAACCCCATATCCTGTTGCCACTGCATTGCGAGTAGTTCTCAAGAAGTTAGGGCCTAATATACAGGAAATACCATCATGTAGAAATATACATTATAATAAGGCACATCATTAGATAATATATTGTGAGGAATATAAATAAATAACATATATATTTGGAAGTATAAGAATGATCTTTGCTTGTGAGGTTATAGGATCGGTTACACAATATTGTACACTAATTATCATAACGAGATACAAAACAGTCTTAATAAAATCTTACAGTTTTCTTAATCGTAATTGCACTCAAAATTTTCTAACTGTATTTCTATTAAATCAATGATTTACCAAGTTGGCCGAGGATCCTAGCGGTAGCCATTACGCAAAACTACTCGTGAAATGCCCTCTTCAAGATAACTCTGTCCCCAACTCAGTTTAATACCGCTAAACATGGGCTGTAAAGCAAGCGCACAGTTAAATTTCTATAGTGTTAAACTTGTATAAAAATATTTTCATACCAAATCGTATATTGCTTAGATGACAAATAACTAAATTTAATGAAAATCACACAGCTCATGTTATTGAAACCAATGCTTCTTCATAGAAGACATATATGTATATTGCTTTAAAAAAAACTACTAAAGAAATATATAATAGAAATTTCGGACTTATGAGATTACAGTATGATTATCTCAAGGACATCAAGCTACATACTCATCACACTGGCCACAAGATGCAAAATCTTACAAAATCTCCACCAATACCGTTTCAGTGTGCATGTTATATTTAAACTTGAATTTGTACATAATACGCAACAAATCTTCATACCCACATAATTCTTCCTATAAAAATTTCTTTAATCACTCATAGATGCGCTAACTACTCGTTACTGGCTATTAGCTTCTAAATCCATGTCCGACCAAACTGCTTCAGTTTCACTCTCGTCTGCTGCATCGTCATTATCCGTGTCTGGCAAACCATCCCCGACGCCAAAACTAGTATCAGCATGTTCTTCACCAACAGTCATATAGTACGTTGAATCTAACTTGCTAGAAGTACTATCCAAACGATGCATACCTTCTAGTGCTCTTCCATTACCTGGATCTAATCTATTAAAGGGAAAAGGTCATGTAAGACTGTGACAATGGAATAAAGTCAATAGTTTCATATTGGATGCTTACTTTAAGGAATTAGCATAATGGTCTAATGCCTTATCTTCGTTGTGCACTCTGGCCCAGAGATCACCCAACATTTGATGAAGTTTACTAGTTGGCTGTATTTCAGCTTGCCTCTCCAGCAAAGCTATAGCAGCCTCGAGATTCATTTCTTGCTCATAAATCTCAGACAGGAAATATACAGCCGGCAAATAAGTCTCGTCCTGCGTAAGTGCTTTCTCCAAGAGATTTTTGGCTTTACCAACTGATACAGGATCTTTCATTAATACAGATGCGTATAGCTGAAAGAATTGTTTTTTAAAAGAACTGTTTAATTATTAAATTTGAATAAATGAGTATTGTTTGAATTTGGAGTATTACTGTGAGAACTCTTGGTGTATGGCCAAGTTGTTTGCAAGCACCACTGGCAATATTTAGAGCTTCTCTCAGTCTGTGCATCCCAACGAAACAGTCTACTAATCCTTTGTGTGGTTCATAACGATGAGATTTCAATTGCATGGCTTGTCTAAAATAGTATAGGGCTTCCTGATACTTTTTCTGTTCAATCATTATGTTTCCACGCAAAATGATTGCTTCAATATTATTGGGACTTAAGATCATTGCTTGTGCTGTGAATGTGTTAGCTCTACTCAATTTTCTAGCGGCAAACAAAGCGTAAGCCATCGCTACGTAGGTTTCGGCTGTGTATTCGCCTGTTGCTGTTATAATAGGAATTAATTTTTCTAATTCCTTCGTATGATGGGTTTTGTATAAAACCGCTGCATAAATGTCTAATCTGTAATGATAAATAATTCAAATGAATATGATTTGTTTACTGTAAGATACTTATATAAATATTTATCCTACCCTTTTACTAAATCTGGTTCAATTATCCTAGCTCTTCGTAAGCACAACGATGCGTTTTTGTCATCTCCTGCATAATAATAGCATTCGCCCATTGTTACTAACAGGGTGACATTATCCCGTAAGAAATTTACATTGTCTAATGACCTTAGTGTTGTAACGGCATGATTATATTCTCTGTTATGAATATGTGCATGGGCCTTAATCCAAGAATTTAGCCAGTCTAATCCTGACAGATTTGAGGTGCAGCCCACTATGAGAGAATTTACTTCAATTCCTTTAACTCCTAGTGAGAGTAGACCTTCCATTGCTTCTAAAGCCAAAGGACATTCTCTTAATACTTCTTTGTACGATGTGATTGCAGAACGCTCCATTCCTTGTTCTTGGAACATCCTTGCAAGTGCCATATTTACCTAATAATCAATCACACATATTATTTAGAATAAGCCAAAGAACAATCTCAATTTTTCCATCAGATTCAATGTTTTATAACTATATAATTAATAATGGTATACCTTTGGAGTTCTTTGCTTTCCTGGTATCCCTTGTAGTATCTGAAGAGCTTCCTCTGGATTTTTTAGTTTAACCAGACATAGATGTATTTGATACTTTATATCTATATCTGATAACAGATCTTTTTGCCCTTCCTGTGGTGGCTTAGTAGCACCCTTCGATTTAAGGAGGCATTTCCGAAATTGTAAAGATTTCTTATAAAGTGACTCAGCCTTTCGATATTTACCCAAATGAAAGTGAGAGTCCGCACAATGAACATAAGTTAACAACTTTGCATGTGCAGGTAACAGCTCACTATTGTGATCACTTAACGACAGAATCAAATTTGCCTAAAATCATTCACAAATATTTAGTGTTTAAATTCACTGAATGCATCAATATTCTATATAGTAATATACAAAGTTAGCATAATTTTTTATGATATCATTTTATGTTTCACAATACTCACAAGTGCAATAACATTTGTGTACAATTCCTGATCGTACAAAAGCTTCATTTGGTCGTATAAGCACGTCATGTTTCCTTCACTATGGTGACAGTCTATGACAGTTCTAAATAGTGCTTTCCCGTCCTTTCTGACAGTTTATAATTTTGTTTACACAATGTGATCGGCAATGTGATCACAAAGCGGCGTGTGAACGATCGAATGTATATAAAAAGAAGGTAAGTAATATTAGAACGGAAATGAATCTCTTGCTTCTAGTCTCAGATAGTAGTGGCTAGTTTCCAGGGTCATAATTAATAGTGTCCGTTACCGCCACTCGTAGCGCTGGTATTCCAAGCCTTGCAATTAATGACTAATGGCTGAATAACTCGCGGGATGAAGAAAAAAGAGATTGCTTTATATCTTTGGACAAAATTAATTAGTTCTCTTAGCAGAACAAAAGAGTATAAGACTGAAGTGAGGTCAGAAAGCACGATGAATGACGAACAAGTGAATAAATGAAGGAGGAAAAATGTTTCATGTTCGGAAAGGAAACGAAGAGGGTAGGAAAAGGTATGTGAATGAGCTTCCTCGCCGTCTATTTCCGTGAGGCCCTACCTCTCCGCAAGGAAGCTAAGGTCATCCAATGAAGAACTGCTTTTAGGGGTTTGGGGATTTGGGGATGAAGGAAAAAACTCCCGAGTTGGAAGAATCAAGAGAAAAACCTCAAGGGTAAAGATGAGAATGCAGGTTTACTGCAAATTACAAGAGAATGTATGAAAAGGTTCGAAACAAGTCATCATCGGTTAGAAATGCATCTGACATATAAAGAAGTCTTAACTGCGGGCTGCAGTAACGCAAAGATTAGCGGGCTTTCAAACTGTGATAGATTTCGGTCGCAGCTCAGACCAAAAAGGTAAATTTTATTATTGTTTATGATACTAGATTAAATTGCAAAAGTGCAAACAGTATTTTGAAAATGTAAAAATAAAGAACACATCCAGGTTTGCATAATATACAATAAAAAGGAATGTATTGCTTAGAATATTATATTTTTAAAATATGTATGCATAGCTTTGATAATCCTATATTACATACCAGATCTTTATTATGAAAGATCACTTAGAAATTAATAAAACTTATGCCAATACTCTACAAACAAACCGCTTAACAATATTTCAGTTGTATATGTATATGCTAAATTTCTTAATGATCCTAGTACATATCGCTTGATAATGAATGGTTAATTCATAATATCAATATTCTCCACAGATCAGATAGTGTTTCACTGATTCTACTAACTCTCAGGCAATTAAATACACAATATATCTACGTGTAACCGTACTACGATCGGATATCGCGATATAAGGTATACTATTGTATATAATACATAATATACTATAAAAGTATTCTAAAGAAAAGTACTACAGTAATAGTAACTCGCGACCTCGTGAGTAACACTGTCCCAGATTGCTTTTATGTACGTGTATTCACAGGAACTATGATTACCAAAGTTAAGGAGTTGCGTTACATAGTGGATAGAACCAAGAACCGTAAAGAAATTTGTAAAAGTACTGGTCTTCTGAAACTGACTAAGAATTTTTTAATCGGATAACGTCTATCGCTAATCTAATCAGTCAGATGTCATCGAGCTGAGTTTATAATATTTAATATTTCATAGTTAGGCGAAACTTCGGTACGGATAGAATCGCCCTCGAGGTTCCACGTGAGAAAACAGCTGGCACAAAGGTAAATTTCTTGTCTTTTTTATTTTTGAACTGCAATTAATAATATATATATATATATATATAAATTACATGATGATTGTTTAAATTTCCTGTAGATACTACATAATTAATGTAATCTAATTTAATCGTGTTTAATATTAAAATATGCAAAAAATTCCTTCACTCTTATAATAATTTAATTTAGATGGTAAAACATTAATCTTTGCGTTACTATAACGATGAATTCATCTTTCCTGCTGTAAATGATTCAATTTTTTATAAATGGATTTATATTTTTTTTTATCGTTAAATTCTAGCGATAGTTTATTGGGACTTGGAGTGGTTTCACAACGGCAAGGTTGAGGCCCCCCCACTACACTTCCTTTCACTTTTAAGGAAGTGTGGACACCATTCTCCCAGTTTAGCTTCGGATATTGCGGTATAACAAGTGTATAGAGGATTAAAAAACCAAGGTACCACGTGACGTTCGTTGAATAAATTGAAAGATAAAAAGCTTTTATTCAAACATATTTATCAAAACATACTTACACGAATGAACTTCTAAATACTTTATTCCTACATACCTAAATTAGTCGCTACATTTTTAACACTTTATTTCCCATTAGTCATACTGTCCTGATTAGTCATTATATATTTAGAAGGAATTACTATCTGTACATCTTACACACGGGTATTCGTTATTTTTCAATATATATCCAAAGGTATGATTGTTACCATAAATTTAGTAAATAACCTGTTGTGTTTACAGATTAATGAAATATTAAAAGTCACCTAACTACTTCATCGCATCTCTTGTAGACGCGCAAATAAATTAGTTACATTGATTAATATCATCGGTATCGTTATAGAAGCTACGTTCTATCCGAGTATATGTACATATTTCATATAAAAGTGAGTTTTCTTATTGTCAAGTATATTTATTATGATTTATATGAAAGATGAGAACGTAAATGCCTAAATGTCTAACAATTATCGGCTTTTTTGTGAAAGATAAAAATATATGTTCGAAATGTTCTTGAGAAAATACAACTTGTTTTTCGCCTGAAGCTACGCGAAAGATCCAACTAAATATAGTAGTCATAATATCGACAAACGTGTACTACGATACAGTCGATTCATAGTGAATAATTAAATTTATAAGGACAGTCACGTGGATGGATTTTATCATATACATATATTGTTCTCGTTTCCTGATGGTAGATGAAGTTTTGCGCATGACCTCAGGATACGTACTTTCCATACCACGGACGGTGTCAAAAACAGCACATTCCTGAAAAATATATGGACCATGGGTGCGGGTAATTGCAAAACTTTTTCCGTCAACACTTCCCGCAATGCAGGAGATAAAAACTCTGCGGCTAATGGTACGTTACATTCAGTTATTGTCGATGATACTGTTTTGTTTTTGACTATTTATGGTTAGGCCTTAATATCAGTATTTCGTAGCGGGATCTGCGTGCTCGATTTGAAATGTTCTGTTGCGTTTACTTCTTTCCTATTTTTTTTTTTTTAAGAATAATTGAGTACCGTTATAACTGACTGTAAGAGACATATTTACCCTAGATACTTTTCGGTGCTATATCTTATCTTTTACATTTTTAAAAGTTATCTTCCTCAGTCGATCGCACGTAGCACTTTAGTATCTTATCTCATAGAACACTTCTCTTTACATAGAAATGATTTTTTATTAAAATTCTGATCAATGATTAACATTCGAAATGTCAGATAGCCAGGATAATGATAAAGATCAAATTAAACTGTCATGTAAAAAGTGTAACGAGGAGTCTGATTTGTATGAAAAGTTTAATATAGCAAATTGTTGTTGCTCTTGTAAGCTTTGATGAATGAATTATTTATGATTTTTCAAAGGATTTTTAATATACATACCATGTGTAATTATTTATGCAAATTATACATAATTATTTCCTTCTACGGTCTTCAGGCATATCAGAACGTGCCGATTACATCGAGGGCGTTGTATGCAATGAGAAGGATATTAACGAAAATGAAATGAAAATGTTGCCTTTGGGCGACGATGGTGGTAAAATTTTGTTGATCAAACAAAAAGGCGAGTTACACGCAATTGGTACAAAATGTACGCATTATGGTGCTTTGATGCATACTGGTGCACTCGGTGAAGGAAGAGTTAGATGCCCTTGGCACGGAGCATGTTTCAATATAAAAACTGGAGACATAGAGGACTATCCTGGGCTGGATTCTTTACCCTGTTATCAGGTAATGTCTCAATTTAAATGATATTAATTACACACTTCAAATATATAATAATATTATTACATCCCTGTAACAGGTAACGGTGGATAACAAAGGCCTTGTAAACGTACGTGCGAGACGCAAAGACTTGGAACTTAACAAACGAACCAAGGCAATGTGTAAATTTGATGCTGCTACTAAAAAAATGGCCGTAATAGTTGGTGGTGGTCCATCTGGAGCAACGTGTGCTGAAACTCTGCGACAGGAAGGTTTTACGGGTCGTATTGTAATGGTTTGCAGGGAACCAATATTACCCTATGATAGGTGCAAGGTGTCAAAGACTATGGATTTTGAACTTGAAAAGGCACTGTTGCGGCCGCAATTGTTTTACGATGAAAATAAAATTGAAACTAAGCACAATGTGGAGGCTACAGGTGCATGTTTATTATTGCTCTCTACATGGGAACGTATTTGATTAATGAAACGTTTGTCAAATGTGAATTATATTCTTGCAGCTCTGGACACCAATGCGAATATCGTAAAATTGAGTAACAACGAGGAATTGAAATACGATTATTTATACATCGCTACAGGGAGTAAAGCTAGAAAACCTGACGTGCCGGCTGCTGATCTGGCTAACATATTTGTCATGAGGGACCATGCGGATTCTGTAGCAGTTGTTTCACAACTCTCTCTAGAAAAGCATGTAGTAGTACTTGGGTTAAGTTTTATTGGAATGGAAGCTGCTGCTTATTGCGTTGGAAAAGTTGCATCCGTTACGGTCGTAGGACGAGACACGGTTCCATTTAGGGCTGTTTTTGGACCAGAAATCGGTGAAAGAGCTAAGCGGGAACATGAAAGAAAAGGTTATTTATACAACTTCTTTGAGATAACTTTACAGAAATATTTTTTTACGCAATAATGTTCCTTTTCATAGGAGTGAAATTCATATTTGGCACGAATATTGCAAAGTTTATACCGAATCAAGATAATACTGCTCTAAAAGAAATTGAATTGCTGAATGGCACTGTTCTTCCTGCCGATATTGCTATTATGGGCATTGGTTCCACTTTCTTCACGGAATGGCTTAAGGATTCCTCCTTGGAAATGAAAGAGGATGGTAGCATAGTGACGGATCAGGTATTTTAATTAAAAAATTTAATTTGTAAACAAAACTTGTTCTGTATCTAACGCTATTATTTGGAATGTTTCTAGTATCTAAAAACGAACATAGAAAATGTTTATGCTGGTGGGGACATAGCTTACGCACCGGTATACAGTTTTAATAATGAACGAGCAGCTATTGGCCATTATCCTCTTGCCCATTACCATGGAAAAATAGCCGCACAAAATATTTGTGGAAAAGTTACACCCCTAAGAGCCGTTCCATTCTTCTGGACGACGTTATTTGGAAAGAGTTACCGATACGCGGGTAAATTGAATTCTGCGTATACATTAAGCTAATAATATTGTTTCGTTTAAATTTTACTAATTGTAAGTGTTAATTACTATTTTAGGTTACGGTAAAGCTGACAAGATCAAAATTCATGGTTCCCTCGATGACTTCAAATTCTTCACCTATTACTTCAAAGATGGCAAGGTCATAGCTATGAGCAGTGTGGGAAGAGATCCCATAGTGGCGGATTTCGCTAATTTACTTTATGAAGGTCGAACTCTGACTGAAGAAGAAGTAGAAAAAGATCCCATTGCATGGATGAGGCATAAGCCCAAGGATTTTATTAAGAAAGATACTTCCTCTGAAAAATCCAATGCACCAGTGTCTGACATTAAATCGTAAGCGTTAAATGTTATGCAT
This sequence comes from Calameuta pygmaea, assembly GCA_031762395.1. NCBI lineage: Eukaryota > Metazoa > Arthropoda > Insecta > Hymenoptera > Cephidae > Calameuta > Calameuta pygmaea. The sequence goes on along the minus strand of JASANN010000352.1, from coordinate 1,796,430 downwards.
ATTTCATATTGAGAAATAACGGTAGCATACAATTTTTGATGAATGGTTTACACTATTCCCAAGGAAAGCAGTAAAGATTATGACAACAATCTAAAAAAATTAGTTGTGTGAAACACTTAAATTCGGAATATTCTTTTGCCAATGAATTATGCTATCTTTATTCTCATAAACAGAGTATTTTTAATATTATCTCGCATGTACTTACTGCAGTATTATGATTTTAAAAGTAATATACTGTTCTGTTTTACTAACATATTCCCATGCATATGAAATACGTAGTGAAAACGCACAATAGAGTTATTTTTCTTGCTCTATAAGATTTACACCCAGACCTGAAGATGAAGGTAAAATAATACATTACTGTTAATTAATTTCTAATTACTTAAAAATGTAATTATATGGAAATATAATAGATAAGTACTTTGATTACGACAATCAAATTCAAATTATTCGAATGATATATTCAAATTTTGTTAACGACTTCTTTGAGATATATTTTATTGGATTATATTATTAAATCAAACTTACGCCCAATAATTCGCTCAGATAGAAGCTATTTGGAACCTGTGATCTCTGTCCATATTATTGTGTGTGCTCACAATAGGGATATAAATTATTCAATCCACTAAATAAGTAGGGCTTGAAAAATAAAGATGAATGTACATTCTCTGGAATTTCGACCCACTTTTATTTATTTATAATAACAGGAACATTAGTTTTCCCAATGAAATACATAATATTTTTCGTAATTTGAGAGTAGACTATAATAAATGGAATTAGTCACAAATGAATACTTATTGAAATCTATCTTTGTAAACTATCTATTATTGCAAGGTTTGACTGTATACTTCAGGGAAATACAATAAGAAGTTGTATGAATATAAGTGGTTAGATTTTCGTCAGGTGGGACTTATATTTTCTTATATACATAATCATTGGAGTACAATTTATATGAATATGATTTCAATAGAATTTAAAAGCATTACTTTTAAACCTGATCGCTAATGAACCTTCCAGGGACAAGAGATATCTTGGAAATCAGCAAGGAAGGTCATATCATACATTGACACTAGTTCGACCACTGGTGTATAATATAAGACAAACAAAGGCACAAATATTTAATTACAGAAATTGTCTCAAATATTTAAGATACTTTCGTATAACAAAAATGATTTAATTCAAATTATCAATAATCACACAATTTGTAATTGTTACATTATTTTTTTTTAAATCTAAAACAATATTTTCTTGGTAGCATAGTGTAATTTACAAAAGTAAATAGATTATCTATATTATTAGAATTTATTTCATATACTTCTTAGAGCAATTATTCTTTTCAGTAACATAAAACAATATGTGCGATCAATAATCAATGATGAGTCTTCCGAGGATTAAGTAATGGCAAGGACTCAATTATATGTAATGAAAAAGAGGAGAAATAGAACAAATACTTCCATGTACTATAACTGAAAATTTGTATTTATTTCATACCACATAAATAAAATATTTTTATTTAATATCATATTCTTCATTCCCATGCATCTTTTACTTTCAAATGATTCAAATGGTCTGCTAAAGTAACAGTCTTGCAGAATTTGTCAAGCCTTCCTTGTCTAAATTTGGTCATTTGATTGGTTTCTTTCAAACCATTCATATGTCCATACGACTGTTCAATAGTCAAGTATGGATGCCTCAGGTAGAGCATATTCTTCTCTTCAATTTCCAATTCCTGCTTCATTTTCCTAAGTGCTGGGAGAGTTACTTTCTTTACCAAACGGTATTTCCTACATAAAACATAACACTCATATATATTATTTAAATCCGTATAGCAGAAGGGTTCAGATACACAGTGTTTATAAAATGTAATGTTCTACAGATTTAAAAAGTTAAGAAAAATTGTTTAATCTAAATAATAAAACTATTTCATAATGAAATATAGTGAGACAGTATAAATATTTTCATTTATAATATTCTAATTCATAACACAATACTACGAGGTTATGAAGTTTCAGCATTCTATATGTATAACACGCAATTATCATTACCCTCTAAATATGTTTCCCTTTGGCAGCTTGACTTTCCACAATATAGATGACAAATGCATTTTCTTTAGTAGATTGCACTTTACTTTAAAATAATTAAGAGAAATTCTATACTTATTATTAGCAGTAGGAATCCACCTTACTGCACATAAAGTTTACGGATGATACGCGCTAGTTCTGTGGCCGGTAGTGCACACTAGAGCCATAAGGGAATGAAAATTTAGATAAGTGAACCGGTTACTTATTTGTTAGTACTATATGTACATTTGTAAATGATAGTTGAAAGACTGTAGACCTTAATTTCAAAAAATTAAATTTGTGGGTGTTGTAAAGCCAAAAATTCGTGTAGATAATCATAGTACGATATATTAATTAAAACAAAAATTTGCGCGGAGGTTAGGAAATCATGATTTTTTTATCTTTTCAACGAATTGTAATACCCAAAGCATTTACTTATGCAAATTTGAATGTGTTTAGCAGTATTGGTACTGTTATTATTAAATCACCAAAAAATGTTACGTATTTAACTAGTCGATCATTTGGCAATGGCTTGCAATTCCCACATAATGCTTTATCGCAAAATAGGTTGCAAGTGCATTATGTTAACCAAATGAGAATGTTAAGTGGTATGAAAGGTATTCAAGAAAATATATCTGTACTTCAAATGAGAAAAAGACCCTTAAGAAAGAAACGATCAGTTGTGGAAGACGAAGAAAGACCTTTACCTGGTGTATGTATATCTTCATTAAATTTTTTTAAGAAATCAATTCAAACTGTTACTTTATCTGAGTGGAATTAAAAGTTTTACCTAACATTTATACACTTGTGTAAATTTGTTATATGATATAAAAATTGATATCAGTTTCTTTATTAGTTTTGGAATGTAAAAGCTATGGCTACTGCTGAAGAATATAATTTGGAAGAACTTATGGATGGGCTCTTGAAGCAGAACTTATACATACCAAGAAAAATATGTACCACATCTAAGTGTAAGTCATTTTAATATTTATTTAATACATTTCCACATACAATTCCTAATTTTTATTAACTAACCATAAAATGATATTAAAATGCTTAATCTTCAAGAGTTTATATATCTTAACAATATCTATTTGTATAAGCTATGTCGTACAATATGATTTATGCACAGATTTATATAATCCTATAACTTGATTGGAGATATTAAGATGTAATGGATAAGTAATAGATCTTGCATTATAATATACAATTTTTTAAATATGTATGTTATAACTAAAAACATTTATTACATCATATAACAATTTCATGTATCCTATATACAATCAGTATTATTTAGGCGATTTCGTTAAAAACATTATCTGTAAAGTGTTATATAATCCTATATACAACTCAAAGTGTGATGATATGTGATGAAGAAACTAATAATCTTGGATCACAGAACTAAAAACCAATTTTTAAAATTTATTTTTCATTTTTCTTATTGTATCTTGATCCATTGTCTCATTGGTAACTATAGATGTATCTGTACCAATCATGTGTTCATCATCAAATTACTTCCGTAAATCGTATTTACATTATTCGGGAATCTACCTTGAACGTAATTAATCCGAAATATCTCTTCTGACTCATAAATATAATAGTCAATCACGAGACCAATTACTTTCCGCGAGATTGTGGTCAGGCACGTGTTTAAATGCCGGTTCCAGGAAAATCAATATGAAGTCTTAGTCAGACCCTGTAACTAGTAAGAAGCAGCATCATTTTTCTGATTAACTTTCACTAACTGTGCTAACTTTCAAGATTCTAAAATTTACTCGATAAATTATACGCGTAAAGATTATTTTTCCCAGTTGTGTTTTACATACATATTAAAATTCAAATATGATAAATCTCAGACCAATTCTAAAATCTATTTTTTAAATATATTTTGTAGAATTTTTAGATACATTGCAGTGTAATAATAAAACACTGATTTCATAATGTTATCACGATCTGAAATGTGTTGAAGAATTTTTGAATATCAGAACATGCTTGTGTCTTACTCAGAAAAAGATATTGTTATTTAATCTTTGATAATAGTACTGGAGCTATCAAATTTAATTATCTGGGTGCTCAAAATTTTTATTTGTAGTATCCGTGCAATTTCTTAAACATCAGTGTTAATTCTGATTAAGCAACAAACTACATAGACAGTGCTAAACGAGTGGAAGAACTTAAGAAGAATAATAAGAAGCAAACTAAGAAACTATTCATTAATTCAGTATTTCAAAAGAATCTGACAGTACAGTGTGTGATACAAGAAACCATATCATGGATCTATGTATTCCATTGCCACTGCCCAATGAAGAATTGGAAGATATAATTGACAAGGCCAAGGACTGGGCATTGATGCATGGCGTATGTATGCGTTCAAAGGTGAATTTTAATAGAGACGCTCTACAATTTGCACCATTTGTTTTGATACCTTCCTCCTTTCCTCGTAAGGAATTTGAGAATGCATGCAGCATACAGATAATTTTAAACAGACTAATGCATCAAGTGGCTCACGACTATGACTTTTTAAAAGAAACTCTACAAGAAACAATTGAAGTTGATAACTTTACAAGGAAGCTTTTTGATATCTACGAGACTGTATATAAAGAAGGATTTACACAAAAAATATCACTGGGTTTACTTAGATCTGATCTTATGTTGGATACAAGTTGTCCAAAGCTAAAAACTTGTAACAATCATCAACCTTACTGCTGTTGGAAACAGGTGGAAATTAATACAATAGCTTCAGGATTTGGCTGGCTAGGTCCTGCTGCAACAAATCTTCATAAATTTATATTGCAAGAACTTGGAATTCCAGAAAAAATAAAAAATCTTCCTGACAATAATGCCCTACAAGGGATTTGTACAGGAATGATAGAAGCTTGGAAGATATACAATGACCAAAAGTAAGTGAAAAGTAAATAATTTAAGATGAATAAATATTTGCTACATTTTTTGTAATACTTACTCATAATCATAATATTTACAGAGCAGTTATCTTGTTTGTCATAGAAGATGTTACATATAATATTTGTGACCAGCGTTTCCATGAATTTGAAATTAGAAAATTAAACCCTGACATCAAGGTGATTAGGCGAAATTTAACACAGCTAGCTGCCAGAGCGAAACTAGGGCAGAATAAGGAATTGTTAATGGATGGCTATACCATAGCAGTAGTATACTATAGAAGTGGCTATGAGCCTGGACAGTATCACAGTAAAAACGAATGGGATGCTAGATTGCTAATAGAGAGATCATTAGCAATTAAATGTCCTTCTATTCAATATCACTTAGCAGGAGCAAAAAAAGTTCAGCAGGCATTGGCAAAGCCAGAAGCTGTGACAAGATTTCTTAGAGATGAAAAAACTATTGAACGTGTCAAGGAAATCTTCACTGGTAATTATAAATCTTTATTAAATCTTATAAACTTAAATTAATTGGTACGTAAGACATTTATAGGTATCTATACCAATGATAAAATATCATAGTAAGTCCTAATTTTTTTCAGGCTTATACTCTTTAAATTTTGATGAACATGGTGATGCAGCTGTAGAAATGGGTATAGCAAATCCTAAAAAATTTGTCCTTAAACCCCAACGTGAAGGTGGCTGTAATAATATTTATGGAATGAACGTGAGGAGCTTTCTTGAATCCACGAAAAATAAACAGGAACGCGTTGCATGGATTCTCATGGACAGAATCGATCCACCTTTGCAAATAAATTATCAAATTAGACCAGGCAGTGATACAGATACTGAATTAAAGGAATTAGTTTCAGAGCTAGGTATTTTTGGTGTCATTATAGGGGATGAGAAAACTGTATTAATAAACAGACAAGTAGGACATATGTTGAGAACAAAAATAGCTACTGCTGATGAAGGAGGTGTAGCAAGTGGTTTAGGTGCATGCGATAGCCCCTATCTGATTGACTGATTTATTAGATCTTCCAATCGAACCTACATAACGTGAAGCATATTATGTATTTTTCAAATTAATCATCAAATAATACTTTATACGGTTTAGGAAGTATTTATACCACACTGAGTAATTATTAAATCGCCGCACCGTACGCCTTAGCAAAATTATTCGCTGTACTACATTTTATAGTTTTACAAAATTCTATACGCATTATTTTCTTCTTATATTAATTAAGATGAAATCTGATTTTTTTTTGGACGGATATTACCGCTTTTAACTATAAAAAGATTATATAGGAGCTCCAAATTGCTAAACCGTAATTCCGACATAGCCGTTATCATCCAATTTTTTACATGTAATAATAGTGTCGATTTTTGACGTCAATAATATTATTATACTACACATTGTAATTAATTCAAAGCAATATTTTTATAATACTTTTTTCCAAATAAAAATAGTATATGTAAATATAGAAAACTCTTCTCCTAATCATGATTGATGTGGTTTTATATATTTAAGCACACAGTACAGTTAAGTTTGTATACTTGAGAAATTGTATTTACTTAGTACAGTACACAGTACATCTTTAAGTTCGGAACTATAAGGTACTTTTATACAGTTTCCATCCAAATACTTAAGAATACAGAATTTTGTATGTATTTAACAGAGTCAATAAATGTCGACCGTACAAAATGTTCTTTCATTTTTTGAAAATCCAAATACCGCAGGCACCTCAATTTAAAAAAAAATGTGACGTGACTAACACTCTTGCAAATAATCGTATGATTATATACTATCTATAATCAGTAGTGATAAAGTAATTGAATAATACTTTGTTTTACAGCACTAGCAGATGTTATACACGCTATAGCAAAGTACGAGGTGGGACATGAGCCACGTGAAATTTATTTTTTCCGTGAGGGTGCAGTAGTAATGTGGAATATTACTGAATTGGAAAGTGGAAATCTCTTGCAATTTTTAAAAGCATACGAAGATGGTAGTTATTCAGAAAGTATGGTGCACGCAGAGAGCGAAGTAATGTTATACACATATACGGATGCGGGGTAAGCGGACATGCTGTACATAACTGAATAAAAAATAGTCACATCATATGTATATTAATAAAATTAATTGTGAACTTTTTTAGAAAGAAGAGTCACTTACAGGATGGAAATATTATACTAGCAGCAGATGCAACAGATCTGGACAAGTACACATTTTCAAATGCCATAGTACAATCTGTTAAATTGGGAATCTGGGAAACTTCATTGGACCGTTACGTGAACTCCATCGAATTCATAACGGAGGATTTAAAGGCTGGGAGAAAAATAAGAATGAGCCGCCAGGAAGTGCTGAGAAAACAAGGAGAATTGTTTGCCTTGAGACATTTGATCAACTTGAGTTCAGACTTACTGGATACACCAGACTTCTATTGGGAACGGGAAGAGTTGGAGAGTCTCTATCAACAGACTTGCAGTTACTTTAGTATCGCCAAACGTACAAGAGTAAGTTCTCTATGAATTTAAATAATTTCAACGTATAATTAATTATACATGGTACTAAGCTTTAAATAGCACACTAGTAGTATTTATTAAATTGGATTTACAGGTAATGAACGAGAAACTTAATCATTGTGTTGAACTGGTTGAACTATTATCGTCGCACTTGAGTGATCGCCATCATGTTCGTTTGGAGTGGATGATAATTATATTAATTATGGTTGAGGTGGTGTTCGAAACGATGCACTATGTTGACAGATATTTTGTCAAACAGGACGATAGCAATGCACTGGCGATGTAACGGAGTTCAAGGGTGAACCTCGTGATTAAACTAATGAATATTAGTTTTAAAATGGGAATTTAGCAGTTGACTCTTACAATATTGTGTATATAAAACATAATTCTAAAAATAGTGCTATAAGTTGTTTCCATTGGATTAAATATTAGATATCAGAATGAATCATTTTGTTTCTGCTTCCAAAAACATAATTTTATTACCACCCTTTTACATTCCCAATATATTGAAATTAAAGATTACTTGGCGTCCAGCAGTTATGTTTGCTCAGAATTTAATGATTATTCATTTAGCTATGAATCTCGACTCCAGCACCTCCTAAATTCGTTAACTGAACTGTGTAGCCATCAGATGACAATTTTTCGGAAAAATTGGCAATAACATTTTCCGGTGTGTCTGGCATCAACAGAACAAAAGCGCATCCTCCACCTCCGGCTCCCGATAGTTTTGCAGAAAGATTAAAACGTCGCGCCTCCATACAGATTTTATCTAAGGACGGATGTGAGACATTACAAGCAACTAATAAACCTTGGTTTATCTCAATAAGACTCTGAAAATTAAGTAAAACAGAATTTGAGAACATAAGAAGATTAACAATAAAATAAAATATATAATTTACCATCAATTGCTTGTATCCTTCATAAAGATCACTATGATCATCAGGTAGATCATTAATTTCTCTTATGATTTTTACTGCTTCCTTTGAGACATTATCTATGGAATCCAAGATAGGATGAAAAATGTCTGGATACTTTTCTTTCAGGTTCCGCAGACGTTCGATCAAGACTTTGGTACTTCTTTGAACTTTCGTATCAACGACCAGAACTTTCATCTTCTTAGAGGTGATTATTGGTACAGGTTTTTCTCCTTTGCGAAACTCAACAAATGACCCATAGGTGCAAATTGTGTTATCAATGCCAGATGGAGTAAGGTGCATTATTTTTTCACAATTGAAAGCGTGATTGGAAATTTGTTCTAATAATTTTTCATCTAAGATGCGGTTTTGATTATTCTGCAGATGCGACCAGTGTATAAAACATGCTGCAAGGCAAACTGAAAACGATGCAGAACTACCAAGTCCGGCTCCGATAGGTAATACACCATCTAAGTGTAATTTGAAAGGCTTTAGCGTCAGAGCTTGTACTTGAGATACAGAAATAAGTAAATAAAAAATAGATTCTAAGGTAGATTGTTGTTGGAGATTTGCATATCCAATTTTCTTCACAAATTTTTGTACGTGAGCATAAAGCGTCTCGTGAGTGTCAATGGATTGTGTTGTTTCAGAGCCAAAAAAAAATTCTTTTACTTGGTTCAATTGCACGTTTAACAGTAAATTACATTTTGGTATCGATAATTGGATGTTCAATTGGTCTTGGGGTAATTCTATAAACTGTAATGTCGTTCGTAAATTTACAGTACCTGCCACAGCTGTTTTACCATAAACCACCGCGTGCTCGCCATACAGTATAATTTTTCCTGGGGCGGAGACTTTGAACTCAATCATTTTGTTTTGTTATTACAATTTGCAGTATTTTAATTGTGTGATATTTGATACTATATAATTTATATTACTGTCTTTCTTTATCGATTAATGAGCTTTTTGCATCGGAATGAATTGACTGAAGGTGAGATAGCGTTCTATTTAAGAATAAAATAATTATACTTATTTACAAAGAATATCTGCGGATCGGTAAGATTTGATATTATCAAGTCAATTAATACTGCTTTTTATCATCCATTATATTTTAATATTGAAAAATAACCCTAAGCCTTTTGCTTTTCCCACTGTTCAGGCGTCAAAGTTTTTTGTGAAAATGCATGAATTTCCTTCAACTCTTCTTCCAGTACAGAGTTCACGAGTCTGTAATTATAAATAGTACATTTTTTACAAGTTTTAATACTTCTTGTTTTTTTTAACATTCAAAATAAATTAAAAGAATTTATCCACAACGGTATTATACCTATGACGTTGTAGCAGTGGTTTGCCAGTAAATTTATCAGAGACAATAACTACAGAAAATTTAGCTCCGCATCCGTCAGATTGATCCTCGACCTCCTGAAACAGAAAGTTCAGACCACATATAAGTCAACAATTTGATGATTACAATTAAACAATGTTATTATTTTAAAGTTTCTTACAATGAGCAACTCGTTTTGGTGCAAATAGAGACAGCCATATTATGGCCCAGGTGATATAGGAAAGTACCATTGGTTCACAGAGGATAACAAAGTTCAACCTCATTTCCATGTGAAAGAAATATCTTTTATTCATGAAAAAGAGTCACAAAACACCTCATACAAAAATGACACAGCACGCAAGATACAAAATTATTTTGATTTAATTTTTTTCATTGAATATTGTGTCTCTATACAAAATTGTTTATAATTAAAATAAAGAAAGAACATTATGAAATGGCCACAGCAGTAAACTGATATTAAAAGTGGAAACAGATCAGGGTATCGTTTAGGGGGTTTTACCAAAACACATAGCATTGATAAAACTACTGTGCCTATCATCGATAGACAGAATAATCCTACTATGACAAATTGTCTATAATTTTTGTACACGTATATTAGACTTAATTTTTGATCACATTCGTCCTTTGGTTGTACAGAAGTTGTAATCCTACATAAATTTGAGAATACCCATGTTGTGGAAATTGCATAAAATAGTGTAATTGCTGTATAAGCAATATATAAGCCATCATTTATAAAAAGAGGAAGCATACTCAAGGTAGATATTAATAGAAACCAGAAACAGGGCAGTGGATCATTATGAAAGTTTAAAAGGATCGGTATAGCTACAAGGAGAATCGACTTTTCATGAACTTGAAAGGAAAATAAAAAGAAACCTAATGATGAATTAATAAGGGATATTATAAATTTGTTCCTTAATGGTCTAAAGAAAAGATTCATGGAAGATGGCAGAACTGCTAGCAATGTTGCTGCTCCACAAATTTGTGCTAATTGTGCATTATTTAATACATTGCGCAATTTGTAAATCACATTTATTGCACACCATACATTTGCCACTTTATCCTCAAAGACCCCTCTAGCAATTGGAAACAGTCGAAACATTACATTTGAAAACGTTTCTATGTCCTGAAGGAATGGTACCCAGATGATCGCAAATGTTAACAGTACTGTTAATGAAACATAAAACAATGTGATAATACAAGATTTTAGTGTCTTATTTCTACCTGGCATGTTATTGCCAAGTATATAGAAGAAAATTGGAAGGGCATGATACAATTCCATTTGCTTGTAATTTAACGCGAGTACAAATAAGAATGATCCAAAAATAAGACAATTACGCAGCATAGCTGTAACTCCAGCAACAAAGAATCCAAGAGATGCACAATTATATTGAAAATGACCATGATCTATCAATATTAAACCAGGATATATAAGAATCGTTGCTAGAAGAAAATCATGTTTTCTAAAACCAAACAAATTTTTCTCATCCAACTCTATTGCTCCTAATTCTTGTATCTTTAGACTAGAAATAAACCACAGCATAGCTGGCAAATATGTTATTGATTCTGCTAAAAGTACAGATAGTCTCATAAAGTATTTATGACTTTCAGATTCATAGCCACGAGATTTCCACAACTGCACAAAATCAGAATTTGTGACATTGGCAACGTAACCTAATAGAAAACTATGATACGCTGTTAATGGAGGATAGTCCAGTCCCCAATATTGTAGATCATTGTCAGTGGTATTAGTATACCACCATTTGATGGGGAGATTTAATGTAATTTCTTGCCAATGACGTTGGGCCTCGTAATCTCCAAACATAGGAGATTTCCCTTGACCACTGTAAGGATGATAGGTCACACAGCATCTCAAGAGAAGCACTATACCCATAATAACAAGGATCCTTATTGTTGCAGTCATATTTGTACAATAACGACTTCAGGATATTATCCGTTTAATTTTTAATTCACTAGTCACCACTGAAATTCTAACTCTTGAAAATTTCAATGAGATATCCTGATAAGCTGTAAAAGGCAATGTTACCATGCAATAAAATTATAGGATACATTGCTATACATAGACAATATAAACTTACCAAATGCAAAGGCTCCAGTTCTTTGATCAACTTGTTCTTGATGTATTCTTCAGTATATGGCATATTCAATTATGATTTATTTGATAAAAAAATTGGTTATTTTACGAAGTCCCTCATGTACAAATCTTTGAGTAAACTACAGTCTTGCCACCGTGGCACAGATTAATTTGTTCCATAGATAACACACTGAGTAGTCAGTGTTTGAGCCCATAAATTCCAATACAGATAAGAACCCTGCAATAAAATAGAGAGTGATAGTGGAAAAATGTATCGGCATAAAAAGTGAGGACGAGTTTTCGAGATTAACACGTATAATACGTGTTATCTATACATGACGGCAGCAACAATCTTCTATGTACGGTAAACATGTGCATGTATTACAATCTCTTGCCAGCCGAACCAGAGATGAGAGTACAAAAATTGTCAGTGCCGATTTTCTTGAAATCAATTTTACCTCTAATAAGTTAGCCGGACCCTTTTTACTTTAAAAATTTTTTTCTGTACTAACCGTTTGGTGGTCATTTGGTGGTGATTGGTAGTCAAACAGTTTTTCCGGAATATTAAAAACAAATTTTAGCGAGAAGATAGCCGGACATATTATATCTATTAACCGATTTTGTTCGATAAAACTAAAGCAATGCCAAATCCCTTGGTGGTTACGAATAACTTAGTTAAAAGTTTTGGTATTCATTGGTTCTAATAAAAATCTTTAAAAACTGTAAATGGAATAATGGTGGGGGTAGGTCACCTGATGGCAATGAGTTTGTCGGTTTGGTGGTTATAAATAAACTAGTTAAAAGGTTTAGTAGTCATTAGTTCTGCCTAAAATTGTAAAAGATTATTAGTGCAATGCTAGTGGCCTGCGACATTGGATGTGTTCCGAAATCAATTGCAGTAACTCACAGTACATACCACCATTAATGTACTGCGGCTTTATCGAACTCTAGTATAGTACTGTCAGTTACTGAAACTGATTTCAGAACACAACCAACACATCAAACGACCACCAAAGGAGTAATACAGATAAAAATTAAAAAAGATAAAAGTTTCCGGCTAACTTATTAGAGGTACCAATTTCATTTTTTTTTTCGTCGATGCGCCGCCTGAGCGGTGGGATGTGGAACCAGTCCCACGTTTGTGTACATATACTTACTTTCGAAATTTATTCAAAATATAAAATTGAGAAGTAGATATAAATTGAATTGAAATTGTAAAATGTCGAAAATAAATCACGTTCAAATTGAAATTTAATAAATTAGGTGTTTGGAACATTAAAATAATTAATTAAATCAACAAAGTAAAATATTAAAACTTAGAAATCGGAAATTGTAGC
>JASANN010000352.1:1713681-1782721 GCA_031762395.1 Calameuta pygmaea | reverse complement strand
TGTACGTGTAGCTGTTCTAACAGGGTGACTACTCTTATATGACTACTCGAATGAATATGCTCGACCCGACCGAAGGAATAGAACAAGCGAGACAAGCACAATGGAAAGTGAGAGGGGACAAAGTGAAACGAAAAGACAGAAGGGAAAATAGAAATAAAGAAATTAAGAAGTAGAAAAGTAAGGAATAGGGGGTATAAAAGTAGAGAAGAAATAAATTAGAAAGTAAAGAATGAATTATAAAGAAGTAAGGAAGCAAAGAAGAAATAAATATAGAAGTACAAGGAGATTGGAAATGCACATGAGGGTTCCTTCCAAGAGACCAGTATAGGAGACCGGCTTGAGGAAGAATGAGCGCTCCGAGTCCGGGCACTGCGTTAAACGCTCCCCCCCCCCTCCCTCCGCCTGCTCCCACTCTGCGAACCCTGCGCGACGAATTTGCGCGCATACAATTTTGGGCAACTTCCAGTACTTCTAAATATGCTTGGCTACAATTTCCGATTTCTAAGTTTTAATATTTTACTTTGTTGATTTAATTAATTATTTTAATGTTCCAAACACCTAGTTTATTAAATTTCAATTTGAACGTGATTTATTTTCGACATTTTACAATTTCAATTCAATTTATATCTACTTCGTATATTCTGTGAGACTTTGATTTAGCCTCAATTTTATAATTTGAATAAATTTTGAAAGGAAATCAAGATCTAATAATATTTAGTAGTATTTGGAAAGGTTTATTCAATTTTTTGAATTTTCAATATTTTTGTGCAACTGATTTTTTTGTTCTTCTTCTCTCTTCACGTACTTTCTTAAAAATGTCTTACAAAATATTTCAACAATAGCTGTATAGATCCCGGTCTCGTTCTAAGGGTTACTTTGGGAACCACCGGAGAGGTAGCGGAGAACCTCTGCCCGCAAAGCTACACGTTAGCTCATCTATGACGGGATTCGCTTTGTCGACAGAGACGATGATCATGGTTACGATTTACCGCCATGATTTTGGTATCGCCTTAAAACGGTAGCGTTGTGCATCTTGCAATTCATGTCTGTATTCACTACTCGTTTTTGAGACTATATCGGCAAGAGTGCCATCTGTTATAGAGCATTTTAAAGCCGAGGCTTGGTATTTCAATTCACCATAGGGCGGCAAAACATTAAAGTTTGAATAAATGCGCTAATTAAAGATTAGGGCCGAGAACTTTGTTATACAACTAATAATGTACTTACATCGGTATTATCCTGAATCTTTCCAGAAAAGCTTGAAACACTATTATTTTTTTTCGATAGTCCATGGCTGTTTCCACCGCAGTCAAGTTGAGAGAAGAATTACGTGTGGTGCATATCTATATGTTATTAGTGAACTATAGGTATACATCCAATGTATTTCTACTCATTCGACTCCGTTAGGAACATAGCCCATGATCATGAAAATGGCCATGGCGAAGCCTATAAAATAAATTAGTAGACAAAAATTACATTACTTGCAATTTCGAACCTCAATATACTGTATTATTTCACGTAGTAAGATCAAATTATAAGTTTTTAATAATTATTCTAAGACATATGCTCCATTCCCAATAAACTATAAAATACATAGTATATAGTCGAGAATAACAAGTTCCGTAAGAACATAAGAATGAAAAATATATGAATCATATGGCAATTAGGTGGCGAACTACTTATTACTCTCATTACTTTACTTATATGTAGTGTCCAAAGGTCAACGTCTCTAGCGACAAGAGTCGCCCATTATTATCTCTGTCGCATTTCGTTATCGAAAAGGGAGCGGAACAACCACATGTCATCTATAAACCTTGGTACGTGTTTGTGGTGATGCCAATGAGTTGGTAATGTGAAGAGATATTCGTGTTTTGGCCTGTTGTGCGTGTAGTGGGTTGGTGGCGGAGGAAGATTACAGGAGTGCGCTGGTGAGAGAACCAGGAACGCGAGTGTGTCGTCCAAAAATAGATAAATGGATGGCAAGTGTACTACCAGAGGTGGTGGTTCCAGTTGTAGTTGGAAAGATGTCTACTAATTAGCTACTTGACGTGCAATCGTAAAGGACAACGAGCATGGAGGTGCTCAAAACAACCCAGGAGATCGTTCACGAAGGCTGGCTTATAAAATCACCGCCCACAAAACTCTGGCGAGCGGTGGGTATCAATGTTTCTGTTCAATCTATCAGAATGTGAAAGGACTTTTGATTATTACTTTGAAAAATGCCTTTGTTTACGTTGGCCCAGGTGGAGAACTGTCAGAGAATTTTTTTAAGTTTCCTTAAACTGTAAGGAGTATGGCTGATATCTACATTGTTCTTTATTCTAACCTGCCTGTAATAATGAATGACTATGCTTCATTGTTTTATCTTATGAAGTTTCTGGTTGATTATAGAATATTTTGTGTGATATATGATTTCAATATATTATTGTTGACTTACTGTGGTTTGGAGTTTAATTCTTTATAGTGCTGAGGTTGTTATGTGGTTTAAAGTTTTTTTTGCTCATTGGATAGAACAGATTGGTTTTGATTCTAGAGATGGAGAAAACGTTGGTTTGCATTGCGGCACAGTGGGGAATTACCTGGACAGTATTTCTTGGAATATTACACAGATAGACGCTGTCGCAAGCTGAAAGGCCGTATAGATCTGGATCAATGCGAACAAGTAACTTTTACCTCCTCAGATTATAATAATCTTGCTGATATGAGGTGTCAGTGTTTTATGACTGTTTTACTTTTCAACAGGTAGATGCAGGCTTGAGATTTGAAAATCGGAAGCAGAAATATCAGTTCATGTTTAATGTTAAAACACCTAAGAGAACATACTACCTTGCAGCAGAAAATGAGGCAGATATGAACAAATGGGTGGATGCAGTTTGTCAAGTTTGCAGCTTGAAGGCATACACACAAGATGAAGATGCACAGCGCCAGAGTATGTAGCGTGTGTGCATCTCTCATGATGGGTAACAATAATGGCCTATTCCTCCAATAGTGTTTCAGTTTGAATCGCAAGAGTCACCCCCGATCTCACCAACTAGTACAATATCAGGACCATACATCCCAATCAGTGAATGTATTTCTGGTCGACGTTTGAATGACACAAGTTCGCTTAGTTCAACTTTGGGACATGGTCCGGAGCACTACGATGCTCCAAGAAGATTAGCACCCTCACCTCCAAGATCGCCAACCACAACGGATGCTGAGAGCTTTACCGATGACGAGTGGACAACCCCAGTACCTAGTGTTAATTGGGACACCTTTCCTTCTAGTGGTATATATTTATAGTTAAACAATGCGTCTCCATAAAACAATTGCAGAATTAAACAGGGAATCTGAAAATATGTACCAGGTGAGCCCAGACAAGCGCACAGTTCATGCGACACGGAAATCGGTTCCTGGAGTGTGAGAAAGCGCTTTGGTAAACTCCGTATTGTCGACTCAGTGACTCCTCCAGCGGTAGAGAAGTTGCCAGTACCGCCAAGACCCCCTAAACCACCACACATGCTGCCAGAGAATCCTGGACACAACTACCTAAACTTGGATGGTGCTACAGAGAGTTCCAAGCCGACTACACCAGCAACACCAGCACCTTCCACACCAGCAACTGCTATAATA
This sequence comes from Calameuta pygmaea, assembly GCA_031762395.1. NCBI lineage: Eukaryota > Metazoa > Arthropoda > Insecta > Hymenoptera > Cephidae > Calameuta > Calameuta pygmaea. The sequence goes on along the minus strand of JASANN010000352.1, from coordinate 1,779,109 downwards.
ACGGATGAAACGTATGATTTTCCAAGATCTCATCAGCCTGGAGGAGCTTCCGATACGAGTACAGCAGGACGACCTCCCAGACATTGTTATTCGAACGCTGCACCCTCAAACGTAGATGATAACAGAGTATTTCGATACGACTTCCATGACGACGAACCGTCGAGTCCACGTTCAGAAAGCTCTATGACGGCTACTTATTCAAATTTACCAAGTCCACAAATGAGAGACAGCACGACCTCGATACCGACCACGATGGCTCCCCCACCGCCTGTCGTCTATAGACAATTAAAGCCAGGAAGAAAGACCAGCGATTCAACGTCAGTTATTAGTAACGAACCATCTCCTGGGCCAGTTCTATCCGTACCAGATATAAGTTCGACCGAACATTCTCCAGCTGAACCACCTAGTATTAATAGGAAGCTCAAACCACCTCTTAACAAGTCTCCTTTAGAAGGTACATTCCTTAAATACAAATAACCAAAATGTCAATACTTCCTCCAAATTTTCTTAATGATTCATAAAAATATGTATGCACCTGCTATTACCAGGACCTCTGCAGCTAGCTTCTCCACCTGGGAGAGGACGAATGCGTGCAGCTCCAAGTCCAACACCACCTTCTCACAGTCACACGGGACGCCATCAATCAACGTCCGATGAGGATAATAATGCTCTGGAAGATAAAGAAGAGGCGAGTATATAAAAAAAAATGTATAACCTATTAGTTAGCTTTTCTCTCTGACTTACTCTCTCATTTAATCTATAAAATTATGCCACAAAAGGTACACAAAGTTTCTTTAATATTATTTTGGCAAATATTCATTCCAATTATACATTGATTCAGATACTCTTAAAGTCCTTACAAAATGTATACAGAAACTTCTGGCACAGCATCGGTTATCATTTGTATATTTCATGCAGTTCTACTACTACCAAGAACATAATAACTTTATCCCGGCTTCATCGAATCGCCGTCTGGTTGTTCTCCAATACTTGGACCTGGATCTTGAGGCCACGGAAAGTTTTGCCTCCTCAAGTTTACCCGCTGCTCAATCGTCACCGAACACAACCGTCTACAAGACTGTCGACTTCCTCAAAACGGAGGCCTTCAACCGGACGCGACAGCGTGTCGAGGAGGAGAGAAAACAATGCACTGATGAGTTGACTTAGCCCGAATTGCGCTGGAGTACTTACGTCGCCATCGGTAGGTTTGATCGTATTTCCCAGCGACTTTAACGAAGTGGCCCGAATAGCTAATTACGATTATTTCTCCCTTTACGTTTTTTAGTTATTTTTTTTTAACACAACATATGTACATATGTTTTTATCCGATCTGCTGAGCGATAGTATCGGCAAGATTTAACGAGAGGACGATCGGCATATTGAATAGCAATATCTTAACGGACCAAAAATGTAATGTTAAAGTTAACGATAATCGGACGGGTGATAGGACAAAGAAGAATTGTCGTATCTCGAAATTTGTATTCTTTTACAAAATAGAAAAAAAAAAACAATGACCCTGGCAGCATAAAAAATTACTTCTATCCGTTTTGCATTTAATTGACGTACAAGAGGTCAAGGGTTGGGGGGGGGGGATAACTTTTCAATTTTTTAAACTGTCTCCTTGTCTTTGTTTTATTGACAAACGACTGTGCAACGAATTACAATTTTGAATGGCCATCTACGGCACTAATCGAGTCTTTTATTAGGATGCACATTGCTTCTAGGTATTAGACAAAATATATAGTATAATATATTGTAAACGTGCCTACACGTATTTTATATAATTAACAATTATTCTCATAAAAGGACGAAGAGAGGTGGGTGGACGCGCACTGACGATAAGTGCTAACGCCAATATGCGATATTTCTGTCGTGATGGTCAAAGCTCCCGTTAGTAACGCGATTGAAATCCAACGTACAAAGAGTATTTTTATATATCAAGATGGCATTATCATTCTCCATTAATATATCGTGAGGTGGGGAGATGGCGTTCGCGTTCTTTTGAACTCTCCTTCGGTGCACAATTCTGTTGTCAGTATTCCTTTGATTTTCTTTGTCAATGCCATTGAGGAAACTAATAATTGCGCAAAAGAAATTTTACGAATTTCACGAGTTTTGTGTCCGGAAAATATCACGTTTCTGCTTTTAATTGGAACATTCAAAATGTCAAGCCGTCTAGTACTGAATTCTTTCTAACAGTATTCTGAGTTTTTAAATTTTAACAAAATTATAATAAGTCGGCATACATGTTACTGTAATAAACGATGAAACGGAGATCACCAACTTATCCTTTAAAAGTGGATTTTTAATATCAATTAGGAATTCATTTCTTGAAGGACAAACGTAGATAATAGATACTGATGGCACATCCTGTATCAATAGAGAAAGAACAAATTGTGGCGCACTAAGGGATATAAACGAGATACAATTTGTAAAGTTTCAATAATGGAAATATATGCGTGCATGCCATATATGCAGGGTGAAACATTCAAATCGAGACTGTCAAATGACTTAAGAACAAGGTCTTATATGAAAACATTTTTTAGAAAAAAGTTGTACGAAGTTTAAGGGGGCAATAGAATGGCCTACTTCAATTAAAACCCTCAATCAATAAAATTAACGTAGGTCATTCTGTTGTCCCCTTAAACCCATAAAACTTTTGTTTCAAACATTTTTTCATATAAGACCTTGTTCGTAAGTTAATCTGACAGTCTCGATTTAAGTTCATTACCCTTTATATATACATATATATATGTATATATATACACACACACAATTTTATTTTTATAATAGCAATATTCTAGGAATCTTTTACGATTAGGATTTTATTCCGTTGATATTCGGTCGATGAAGCGATAAGTTATAAAGAAAGGAAGATGAAATAGTTCTAATTTAAATAGGTACGGAACGATAACTCTATTTAATGTTATATAGATCGTTTGAGAATCTTTCCTCTTTTTCTCTCTCTCTCTCTTTTTCTTTCTCAATTTCTCTTGCTCGCTATTATACCACTCAAAAAAAAAATCCGTGTTCTGTTATATAATATATCTTTGACTCGTAAACGAAGAATTGACGGTTAAGCTTTTGTTTATATTTATGTTGATGACACCGAATTATCGTGATATGATGCTCACACATTAGGGGATTTATAGTTTAGAATAAATATTAAAAGATGGCTGGAATGAATTAAATTTAAAAGAAAAAGTAGAAAAAGCCACCATTTTCTACACTAAATAACACGCGCGCACGTACAGGCACACGTTGAGAATATCCGTATACTTGTTGAGAACGTCGATATCGGCGTCATTAAAAGTATGAGGTCGTCGAAAATTTTTTTATAATTAAAATCAATTATCCAAAAAAAAAGTCGTATAATACCTACACGCTGAAATACATGCTATTATCCCACCAATGTTTCAAAGGCTAATAAATAATACATACGATAATAGGGACGTTAAAATGACGGCCTAGTGTAGGTCCGCGGCACAATCGAAAAGAGAATGACGAATTATTAAAAAAAAAAATATATATATACATATGTATAGATTTAGGGCTCTTTGTTTTAATGGCTAATTGGCGAACATGTCTATAAGCGAGAAACACATATCCGCAATATCGTTAGGAATTAACGTCGCGACTAGTGTTAATAATAATATTAATAGTAATAATAATAACAATAATTCATAACTCGTGATCTCCTTACCTCACTGCATTGCTTCAATAGTATCTCCACGAAGCTCCAAATTTTTCTAAATTGCCCTTTGCAAATTAATCTACGGTACTGACGGCTGTAAGCTCCGACAGAAATAATTATACCGGGACACATTTCTTAAGGCTGAAACAGTATACGGTTTCGACCTGTAGGTAATATATTTATATGCACAATATACCTGACTAGGTCGGAGATCATCGAGAGAATTAACGATAGACGTTGAGGAACGTCGCGACGCAATCTTTCTGACCTTACTTAATGTACTTCATCGATAAATAAAGAGGAACGTTTATATCATGTGACTGATTCATTTATTTTACCCTCCATGTTGTTCGGCCATTTTTTTCCCTCTGTTTCCTGTTTCTCTTTGCACGGGAGCCTCCGGTGTAGGCGATAGGTAAATACACAAGATTATTTTATTTGAACATGATCGGTTATTATTCATCGTCGAAAAATTGCACGTACGTACCTTGCAACTTACAGCGTAATAACTATGATACAAAAGATACTAATCGTAAATCGTACAATTAATAATCGAATGGTCATTATAGTTGGATGACAATTGGCGCTTATTATAATTATAGGGTGGGCATGTGTGAGTGTTTATATGTAATTGTATATATCGTATGTATATGCGCGAGTGGAACAGTAGGTGTGTGCATGTAGAAGTGTGAAAGGACGCTGACAATTACATATAAAGTTCAGTGGAAGGGAATAGAGGTCAGAGGTCGCGAAGGTAGGAAAAAGTTGTCCTAAGGACGTGAAACATTTAAGAAAATAAATGTTTAAAAATTCAGTCGTTCGTAATGCAATTATCTTTAGGTCACGCTCTTCACGACAGGTGGCAGGCGCGTCGTATCCGCCACATTTCGCGCGATAACTAATTATATTTATAGAATAACTATATATTGTATGTATATTTATATATAATATATCTCGTTATATATTTAAATACTTTACGGTTAGTCACGAGGAGTCGGATGGATCGTCGTTGCGCGCGCACGCATCGACGCCATGTTTGTTCCTTTTCGCGCGTGAATATCCCGTGGGAATTGTCTATCTTTTTACTAGGATTTCATTGCCCGAAATTCCTGCAGGACATTGCGCCGTGGTATGTGCACGCGTCTTATCGCACAATTCATGTGTACTATATTTTATATTCATTTCGAATGAAACGCGAAGCGAGTGAGCATGTGTACTTGCAGATTTTTCAATTTCTCGAGTTTACAAGAAAAATCTGCAGGTTCTAATGGCCGCATTCTCGTTATGGCGTTCATTTTACAACCACGTAAGACATTCAATAACTGTTTAGGACTTTAGAACAATCGTTAAAGTATGGCTTGGAACCGATCGGAGGAGATATATGTATATATAAACTTTTGTTATTTGCGCATGCGCACGCGTATATGAGGAGTGCATTTTATGTAGTAAACTCTCATAAATTTCGATATTACTATTATATTACTTTTGGCAGGAATGTCGTAACTATAATAGTCATTGTGACGCGGCTGACTCTATGAGACATGATAACCGATTTTCCCTTACGATAAAGAAAAGAAAAAAGTAAAACTTAACTTGACAGATTATGCAATAGTAAATGCATAGATGTTATTTGTAATTAAAATTTTTTTTTTTTTTTTTTTTTTACGAGACTGGAGCACTTGCCACTGTCAAATAATTTGGATTCCATGTCTATCTGTATACTTGTATTTTATTTTATATTGCTCTTAAACGCTGGGACTTCATGCTCGATTGAATCGTAAAATAAAAAACAGTAACTAAGACCACTCGTAATATCGCAGTCTCATTTTATTAGTGAAATATGAGAAAAAAATTAAAAGAAAATTCTATGTCGAAAGGAAGAACAGCCTTCACGTTCTCGTCCGACGCGCGCAACGACTAAATATTCATATTTCATTGTATAATGCATTTTTTTATCATTTTTAATTTGCAAAGGCATAGAAACAATTATTATAGGAAGGACGTCGTTTATGGAAATTACCTAAGCCTACGGTAATTATAATAATAGATATTCAATATAATGTATAGTAAATGTTACTCAATATATACAATATGTAGCACCGTACACATGGACGACGATGAAATTTTCACTTTTGCAATGCACTTTAAACGATTTTTCGATTTCAACAACTGGTATTGAGCGTACCCTAATAAGAATAAGAAGAACGAAAGAAAAGAAAATCTACACCTCTATATACACAGACTTGTCGTGCGAGAGTATGAATTTTTAAAGGAAATATTTTTTTTTTTTTCATTCCGTGAGCATTCTCTTACCTTGAGACACAGAGTTATTATTCAAGTAAAAAGAAAAAAAAAATAGTCCATTCTCACTAAGCGCTCAGAAGCGACTGACTATTTGACTAACACTTTCTCTCTGGTTTTTATAACGCTTTTGATCGGTACATTGCGCAGTTGCAAATACGCAATTCCACGCGGTCCAAGTGTACAGATTTTCAAATGGAAGGAATACAGTCTATCTTACAAGCCGAATATTGTTGTGGTGCGATAATGTATTACAGCGTACGTGAGGCGCTAATGCATCATTAGGATTTACGGAATATCGCCGATGATGATGAGAATAATAATAATAATAATAATAATAATAATAATTAATGATCATCGTATAATTATTATATTCGGTATTACAAACTAGAAACAATTCTTAATGACTTTGTGAGTAGCTTTGTAATTAGGCATTTGAGCAGTATCTAGCCACGAAAAGAACTTAAGAGTAGTTGTTCCATTGATCAGACGATCAATCAATGTAAAAACCTATAGCGGACACGTTTAATCTCTTCTGGTAGCACGTCTTTTGTATTTTGCATATGTCTTAAAAATTTCTCTCTATAACCACTCTATGTCTTACTGCTTTTATATTCTCTGGACGCAGTCCGATATCCGTTTGTTAATTAGCGAACTGTGATGTTGAAATCTCTCCTTTGTACTCTCGATTACACTCACGTCGATAACTTTTCTTACTAATCGTTCGTCCGCGAATTAGTTTAAATGTTAATAGCTCAATCAAGAGGTGCGCGTCGAAGGCAGATTCCAAAATACGCGGGGAATCCAGCCCCGAGCGTTTAGACGTGTTAATATAATAATACAAAGAAAATAATGAGCGGGAAAAATAATAAGATTAAAGAAATTAACGAAATTTCGTTCTGAATGAATTTCAGGTAAAATAATAAAAAAGAAACCGTCGTGATGTTCGATTAAAATTAACTAATTAATTTCGACAAGGATAATTCGCAAAATGGCTTCATCAAACTTCTCAGTTATGCTTCAGACATTAAAATGGGGGAAAAAGTAATTTGAGAAAAGAAGAAAAAAAGTCACTGGTAAGCCGAATCGACGCGTTCGTTGTTGGATCATCTACTAACTTATTTTTCTTTCGTCCAGAGGAATTGGCCATTTCCGTTTACTGACTACGCGCGTCTACCGCTTGTTGATTACTTGTTTGTAAAAGTATTAAATACACGTCGTAGTTTATTTGATTAGAAACATGAAAAAAATGTCTATGCGCTACGCTCTTTCTTTGTTTCTGGAATTGTTAATTTTTTTTTCTTTGTTTATACCACGCTGACTTAGAGACTACCTACGTAAGATATTTTCTTTGAATCGTCTTGATCTTGTCTAGCCCGGAAATCCACGTTTCTTTTAGGCCGCTGTAGCGACCCGGAAACGCGCCGGACGCGTTTACAACGACAGATTCAACATTGAAAATGTCAAAAAACTTTATTAATCATATACCATCTTATAACGACACCCTTTTGCCTGAAGTCATTTTGTTCTTTCTCTCTCTTGTTTTTTTTTATCTCTCGAATCACGTAGTAACTTTTCGTGAAGATTGTTCACACCAGCCAGACTCCATCTTTCACACATTAAACTATGTTTACAGTAGAAACACACGAGTACCTTACTTAGAACCTCCACAGACCATTTCAAATTCTTAATTAGAATAAGATAGTCTTCATTAATGTTAACACGTTCCACGTGATGGGGCCGAGTGGTCATCACGAACCTTGAACCCCGTGACCACCTGCTGATCAATAATAAAATGAAAAACATGAAAATTGCTCATGTTCCGTAATCAGTGTACTGTTTTTGTCCTATTGTTAATAACGAGCAATAAGAAATATCTCGTTTTAGAATATTGACCATTTATAGGTTACATCATCGGGGCTAAAGGTTGACAATCAATAAATATTGACTTTAAAATTGTGAGATACTTAACGGATTCTAATTTTTATCATCAACATCGCCATCTATAGTAAATACTCATTAGAATCTTTGTTACAATCAGTCCACTTGTCTAGTTACTTAACAGTCGATCTCATTTCGTACGATTCCTCACTGGCTATGGAGCCGTCCACTGGGTGGCTTCACCTGACTATTTCCAACCTTAGGAATAGCGCCGATAATCTTGACACGATTCTGCTGTCGATTGTCACAGAATTGCGGCGGCGGAGCGAACACAAGCTCATCTGCATTATTGCCCCCGGAAGATGGTCCAGCATTGAATTCGGGTGGCGGCGGCACGAAGAGGTCGTTGTTCTGTTCCTCAGCGTCAGCTTCTATAGGCGGAGGCAGCTGAGCGAGACTGACAGCGTGTCTCGTCAACATGCCGCTGCTATAATTCATTCTCTTAGGATTATTCTCCTTGTCGGTAGGAGTGGCCACCACCGGCTGATGAGGATTATTCTCGTTGCGGGTGTCGTCAAAGCCAGTTGGCGGGCCAACAGGAACGTCCTGATCGGAGCTGACGCCGCTCGAGCTGTTGTCGCCATCTTCCACGAGCTGCTGGGTCTGTTTCAACAGAAAGTCATTAGGATAGCTCTTAGAGGACTTAAGTTGAGTCCTGACCTTTTGGATTTCCTCTACGCTGAAGGAGTGCGGCAACGAGCTGCTTCCTGACGAGCTACCCGAGGTGTTCGAGTTCCCCGATGTTTCCTTGGCAGACTCGAGCTTCTCCCGCGCTGCAGCCTTCTCCAGTTCCTTGGCTATCTCGGACTCGCCATCGGTCTCGTCGTTCTCTGATTCCGAAAGGCTATAATCGGGTTCCGGTATCGGCGGCGCTGATAGATTCGTTGCCGAGGAACTCGAGGTCATCCCTTTCTTCTTGCGTTCCCTCATACCGACGGTGCTGTGACTTCTGTTCGTCTTGAGCGGTTGAGCGTATTGATTGTTGGTCGATTGATTATTGTTGTTGTTGTTGTTGTTGTTGTTGTTATTGCCCGGCTGTTGTCCAGTCGACTTGAACGTAGTACTATTTGGCGCGCGAAGACTATGCGACTTGCGCACATGTGAGCGATTCGAATGAGCTGGTAGACTTCGTGACCTGTAGCCAACGGTCTTCATATCCTCTGGCGAAGCGTACAACTTTGCGCTGTTCGAAGGTCGGAAACTGGACATGACGCCATATCCGGATTCCGCCGAGGATGCAGCAGCGAGTTCTAGAATACAAGAAGAAAGGATTAAAAATGCTTGTCAAGTTTTTCTAGGACTACAGAGAGACATTTCAATACGTGCTATTGGTACCTACCTTTGACTTGTTGTATATGAGCCATGTTGTCGTAGACAGAGGCAGGTGTAACTACATCCGGTACGTTGGCACCTACGTTAACTTTGACGACTTGACCTACTGGTGGAGGTGGTGGAGGATGATTAGGAGGCGGTAAAGCGTTCCTGTTGGTCAAGGCATTTACATCTTCCTGACTCCTGTGACCCTTTGGCACCAGAACTGAAGATTGCACTTGAATATTAAGATCCGGGGTGCTGTGGAAGTCGCGATGAAGATCCGAACCGCCGCCAAGACCACCAAAGAAGCGGACTCGTGAATTCGACTAAAATATGATTTAACGGATCAAATTAGTCGAGACAAATCTGCAGCTTAATTACATTCTCAATTAATGGCAATTAATAGTCTAAGGAATCTTTATGCTCTTTCTATTTTATGGCTGACCGTTTGACGAAAGCTGCGAGCAAAATAATATCCTCTGGAGAAGAGTTAGTAGACAACTACAAAAGCATCAACTTGGGCAAATATAAAGCAACAGCACTGCGTTAGGTAAGGAGCTAGTCACCTGAGGTCATGCAAGTATCAGAGGCTATAGACATAAAGTATTTTCAATCAGTAATATAAGTGGTCCTCGTCGTCCAGTCCGTGCCGGGATCGTGCCTTGTGGTAGGCTCGAGTTTTGCGCGCATACTACAACAGACATGCAAAACAGGCACTTTTACCCTAGGCATGCATCGGAAATGGAGGGAATCATTTTTTCATTAAGATATCTCCAGAATAGATTAACCACAATGCAACTCCATTACTGATTCTGCACTGGATACTGGTTATACTAATTTAATACCCATTATTGATTAGATCCTTGAAGTAGTGAACTTGGGCAATACTAAATTTACTAGGTTCATACGTTAGTATCAAGAGATCAAAGGGATGATTGAGCTACGATCACATTCCAGCCATCTTACTAAGAAAATGCTTATCAGTCTTGTGTTACTTAGATCTTACTTTGCCCTTTCGTTTCATCTCAGCAACACTTGCGTACACTCGGCCAGTTTTCGCAGGTGATGATGGATGCGATTTTGTGGCCTGACCAGTTTGAAAGTGAGAGCTCATCATCGAGGAGCCATACTGTCCGTTAGCACTGCCTTGCTGTCTCTGAAACAGCTCCTGAAAGGAGGGGCGTGCCTGAATTTTGGACAGTGATTCCACTTCCGGTTCCGAGGTACGCAAAGAACGCCGAACTTACCTCTAGTTCAGCTGCTGTTATTCTGCTCGAGGTTGGTCTTGACCTGATACTCGCTGTTCTCGGTTGAACGGGTGTGTTCTGTCCAGTATTGGGTAAGGTAGATGGTTGCTGAGGAAGATGAATCGACTCTGCGCTGCTAGATTTCGCTCCGGTCGACGTTATTTCGTCCCTATCATCTTTTTCGCCACCTCCTTCTGCAATTTGCTCCATCAGCGATTAGTAAAGCGTACTTGGAATTTTCATTAAAAATCAATTCTTATTTACATACCCAATCCAGCCACCATAGATCTTGCTCTAGCTCTTCCAACACTCAAGGTTGTTTTAGGATCTCTTCGGGGTGGCATCGGAGCTGGTGATCTGCCAAGGGTACCACCAATGGTTACGTTATTGTTACCCTTGCGTGGTAGCGTCGCATACTGCCTCTGAATCGGCTGACTAGTCGGCAGAGCTGCTGCCGATTGCGAACTGGGTAGACTGATAACAGGTGATACCACAGTCATCCTCACGAGCTCGCCCGACTTTCTAATCAAGTCCACCACGTGCTCGTGCGATGCTGTAGTGACATCTTCTCCATTGATCTTAATTACAGAAAGAATTAATAATAAAATTAAGCAAACAAACCTCATCGAACGGTCATAAATTTAATATGAGATTTTACCTGTATCAAGAAGTCTCCTTTTCTAAGACCCGCCAGGTCAGCAACACCACCCTGATCGACATCATCCAGGTACTGCAAAGCAGGATACCTGGCGGAAGGTGTTAACTCCATCAATGGCGACGTCGCCTTGGCACCTCTTAGCACGAAACCAAAACCCTTTCGTGATCTATGCAATACAACAGTGCGTGGTTCTGAAGTGACCCTGAAAAAATAAAAATAATTTTAAACATTTAAACAATAAGAATGACCTCTTCGCCTACGTAATCAATTCCAAAATCATGATTCTCACGGTTTCTTTAATCGTGGCGCAGTGGCAAAATACTTGTGCTGTGATTCTCTGCGTCCCAGTACACGATTTCGGCCTTCCCTCGATGTCTGTGACCCGAGTGGTATATTTGTATGTCGAAGTCTGACCTCCTGGACGCAGTGAGCTGGAAAGAGACCAGTACCCTGACCTCGCAAAACGCCTTCCAGAAGTCCGCAGTCCGTAGCGCCAGTTACTGTTTGAAACGAATACAAATGACAGAGCAGGTAGACGGAAAGAATTTCAAAAATTTTCTTAAGAGAAAATATTGAAAGGAATATAAAAATGGATACCTTCCAAAATGTCGCCTTGGTTAATGGTCAGGTGGCCAGGTATACCACTATTGTATCCTTCGACGCAGACTACTGTCGTCCCAGGAATACATAGAGAATTTGTTGTATCTGACTGTGAAGTTCCCACGCCGGAACTGTCGCTGATCACGTCGGAAGCCGTGTCGCCAAGACTTTTGTCTGAAAGTGAAATATACATGTCTTCGTTCCACTCATATACACGAGTATTCGCTAGTGAAGGTGTTAAAACGAAAAAGCTATATGGAGAATTTCCCTAAATGAGATGAGACGTGTCCCAAAAAATGTTTCTTTAGGAACAAAATTGATGATTTCGAATAACAATATAAAAGGAATGACAAATGCAATCGCGATCTAATTAATAAATGTATTTATGTTATAATAAAGACATGCCATCGTTGTGCGAATATGCCATGGTAATTCGGAAAAAAAAATTTCACTTCATATGGATTTACCTTTAACATGGACGTTCGAGACGCTGGAGACCATTTTAAAAAGAAAATAATAAATATAGAAATAATAGAAATTTTATAAATATATCCCACGGATGAGACATCGAACAAACATGCATATCGTCTAGATATGAATAGAAGAATATATATATATATTTTTTGTTTCCCCTCGTTTTCATTAAATTTTTGGTGGTGATGGCTGGACACGTTACGTCAAAACGAATCCCGTGATTCCGTTCTTCTTCCTCTTTTTTTTTTGTCAGCTTTCAAATCTTCCGGATGTATCTTCGATCGATCCTTTTTTCATAATTACGATATATATATATATACGCACGCATACGCTTATATACGCAGCATACGAGTGACCCAACGTGTAACAGGTATCTTCGTGCGGTAATATTCGACGAATGACGTCACGAGTAGCTGATCCGCTCGTTCCACGTATCGGGCACGGATATTTTGATTAAAAAAAATATATAAAAAAACGTAGAGAACTTGTACCTGTGACGATGCTCGCCGAATCCTCTCCCGAGGGTTGGTTGCTACCCTCGGACAGGCTGGAACTAGCTGAGCTGAAGGGTGCAAGACTCCTGCTGCTCGGCGACGGCGACGGCGGCATGTCCATCGTCCTGTGTATGTCCAGTCGATGCTGAAGCTCGATCCGATGCTCTTGCAACCTCGTGAGACCCTCTATTCTTAGGTTCTGATAGTGGTCCGAGGTAGGGAATCTTCAAAATGTTTTTTTCTTTTTTTTTTTTCGTTCTCTCTCAGCGATCATTCCGCATGAATTGCGCTTCGCGTGAGCGCCCGATTATTTTCCGCGCTTAAGAACGTTACACGAAAGCCCGAAATGGTATCGCGACAAGAAACATTTAAAAAAATTTTAAATAACGAAAGAAGAAAAAAAAAGAGTCGATCGAGAAAAAATTATAAGGGACAGATTCGACCGGGCTCTTAATCGCAAAGACAATCTCGATGCTTACCTAGCATTGGAATCGCGAAGCGCATTTGGATTCTGATAATCGGATGGTAGCCGATTCAGTGTGTTAAGCTGTTCTGTTCTCGTAAGGGTTCCTAGATTCGGCTGATCCTGATGTATTCTCGTGAGGGTTCCTATGTGCTGCTGGGACGGTATTCGCTGAAGCGTTCCGCAGTCGTTCCTGCTCTGTTCCATGGACGGCACTCTGTTCAGACTACTGTGATGAGACTCGGTCCGCATTATGTTAGCATACTGCTCGGTACTCGGCATCCTGCTCAGGGTTCCCGTAGGATGATACTGTTGTTCGGCAGAGGTAACCCTACTTAGGGTACCAGTTGTGTATTGTTCCGTCGTGGTGGTAACTCTGGTCAAGGTACCACCAGAGTTCGTATATTGTTCGGATGACGGTACTCTGCTCAGAGTACTCGTCATTGGATATTGCTCCGTGGACGGGACTCTGGTGAGCGTTGGATACTGTTCCGTCGACGGGATCCTGGTCAGTGTCGCTGTGCTGTATTGTTCTGCAGATACGGTTCTCGTCAGTGTACCCGTTGTTCCCGTGGCGATGTGCTGTTCTGTGGACGGTATTCTGGTGAGGGTTCCCAGATTGCTGGCTGAACAGCTTGTGGTCATACCACCAAACGCCATTGAACGTCGTTTCGGGTTGTAGCGTGGCGGGCCTTTAAAAGGTACTGAAAATCGAGGTTGCAAGGTTAAGTAAAGAAAAGATTACTTAGCCTTACAAAGATATGTTTCTTGCTTGGACATTCTTACAGGTTAATTAATTTCTTTTTTTTAGACAAAAAATTGTTATGTGCCTTTCATAAATCGTGTGGCTTGGTACACCTGGATCCATGGTAAAAATGTTCTTTTTTTTTGGCAGTGCTTCTGACCCTTTTTGTCCCCCAATCAATGTACTTCCTTTTTTGTTTCTAGCGTTATTGGGACTTTAAGCAGGTTACGCAAGCCATCTTTGTCACATAATCGCGCGTGTATACAATGTTAACAGAAAACGTGTGGTGTGATAATTGATAGTTGGTGTTTTTTTGGTTTGTTGTATAGAAGCGGGTGAAGCACACTCAATTAAATCTCGTCGTATCTATTTCGTATGATACAATGGCGTCCTGGCGCAGTTTACGCACTTGCGCCTCGCAGTCTTAATTACTTGACGCAAGTACTTTGTACATACGATTATGTATACAGTATATAAATATTTATGCACAAAGGTTCCATCGAGGAAGAGTCTTGTTACTTGCGATCCATCGACCATAGATATGATTATGTCCTTTTGTAGTTATACTTTTCTGGTATGCTTTGTCAAATAAGAATATTTTTTTTTTCGAGTCGATGGACCGCGACAGTCGTGTTAAGAAATCATAGACTTCGTCAGTATCTACCAATGATCTAATTTACATGTTGTAGCAACGCTAGTCGAGAATCTCCACAAAAAAAAACAATCATCAGTAAATAATTGATAGGAAAGAGACGTGAAATGATAATTGAGGACACGAGACGAATGATCGATTGGATAGAAAAGACAAAAAAAAAAAAATGAATGAAAAGAAGGAAAAAAAAGAATATTTTTGTACAAAAAACAAAAGTTACTCGACGTACAACCATCACCACCAAAAATTCTCACACGCCAATTATAATATATATATATATATATATATATGTATATAGTATATAATGTAGTATCTTTATACTGTACCGGTAGTACGATCGATACCGATTATTTTTTTTTAATCCGTCGAAAAAAAAATCAATCCATTTCTACTACCTTCCTCTAGGAGCATTTTCAAATGATTATAAATATCTCTATTCTCCGACCAACTCTATTTCTTTAGAGAAATGCGTGCTGCGTGCTCATGCCAAGCTAATTAAGCAAGCGACAAATACATCATCCTCTTTCTTAATCCTTCCGGAAGTCGAGGGAATGATATTATTATTAAAATAATATATTAACATAACGCACAAACATTTTGGCCTTGATTACTCTCGAACTCTGTGGCAAAGTACTTTTGCATGCTGAGACCACATAGGTGCGGCGCTTTGATCGTGGCGTCGCGACGCTTATCAAATTGGCATTAATTACTCGAATTCGTTATTGTTTGTCAAATAATACCAGGACGAGGATTAAAGCTCGTTAGGATAGTTACAGTTAATTATCAGTGTTATCAAACGAACGAAAACCGACGTTTCATGTTTGCTCGTTACTACTATTCTTATTTTTTCAAGTTAATTTAAAAAAAAAACTGAAAATTCAATTTAAAGCGAAATGATTGCGACCGAGCATATTCCGGATTCATTAATAGAATTATAGATGGTGGGATCGAGAGCGTATGCGCTTAAAGATTTCAAGAGTATTCCAGGAAGAAGAGGACGATCAGCGATCCTGATTCGCATCATCAAGGAAGAGTCAATGCCTCGATCAGTCAGCAGTCATTCTTAACTCATGCGAGTACTTCTAGCTCGTATCTCAATGTCACTCACCGACTTCCTCGGGCTGGTAGTTCTTGATGACCTCAGCGAGGTCCATGTTACCAGCGATCACTGCGACCTGGTAGGGAGTCTGATTCGCGTAGTTGAGACTGTCCTTCTGAGCTCCCCTGAAGAGTAGCTGACGAATGCACGAGGAGTCTATGTTGTTCACTGCGCATACGTGGAGAGGCGTGTTTCCGGAAGCGTTGCGAGCATTCATGTCGGCACCGTAGAAGAGAAGATGATCAAGGTGCTGGACCAGGTTGTTTCGACAGGCCTACGAGAAAGGAGATAAGACCATCAAGTTGAAACTAGGTGAGAATGTCCAATTTTGAGATTAAAAGTCTAACAAAAGTTTAAGTACCTGATGAACTTCCTGCCATCCTTGAAGATCCTGAGCACCGATGGTAGCATGATCATGCAAAAGAGTCTCGCAGAGCATCGGATCCGTTTTGTATGTGACACTGTAGTACAAAGGAGTGAGTCCCTTTGTGTCCTTGTAATTGGGACTAGCACCAAGTTCAAGGAGCGTTTTCACAGCCTCTAGACTGTTCCTCTCGACAGCCCGATGCATTGCAGTGAGCCCTTCCTTTGTTCGATAATCAAGAAGCGCGCCGCCGTTCACCAGGGCGATGATTACCTTTGAAGGCTTCTTCAGAGTGGTAGCAAGGGTGAGGGGAGTTTCTGTTGAAAATAATAAGAAAAATTAGTCACGACATTGTCGCCAACATAAGAGCTAACTAGTGATAAATAATAAACTGCCGCAAGATCCTCTCACGGCTTGAAGAAAGGAACTTGGTCGTGTGAACGAGCCTTAATCTTTTCAGGGATTATTACAGGGCCCCGACGAGATGGGGCCCCTTCGGGTTTTTGAGTTAATCGCGCGACGAAATCGGCCCGGGTTATTATATTAGACGATCCTTCGGGCGTGTTCTCATGAAATCGTACCCCAGGGGCACGAAGAGCCGCATCAGATTTTACTGGTCGTCTAACGACCACAGGTTATAGGCTGTTTAAAGGAAAGTGCGCCAGCCAATGATCCATCTGATGTTTCTCTCACTCACCGCCCGTTTCTTGACAATGGAAGTTCGGATCCAATCCCTTGCTGCACATCTTTGCGATCTTCTCGACTTGACTGTTCGCCACGTAATCCAGGAGTCTTCGCAGATTCGTACGAGTGTGCATCGCCTTTAGCTGCTTCTCATCTAGGTGTAGCATCTTGTAAACTCGCCTTTTGTACTTCAGCTATGATTTACGAAAAAGCAAAAAGAATCGTTAGTTTTAATGTCACTAAAATTCTATTCGAATTGACTTAAAAAAAAATTTCAAAAAGTAAGAGATAAAAAAATAAAATGACGCAATCAGCCATCGTCAACCGTGTTAACGGCAAATAAAAAAATTAATTCTAAACGACTCGTCTCATTAAAAAATCATAACCCTGTACGAAAATATTAGACAAAGTAGCATTTTAAAAAATCCTGATTCAATTTCTTCAAAATATATATAGTATGTAACACAACCTATAAATCAAGAAGATCTCTTCTGGGAATTGTATCGAGAAAAAAAAATAGGGAATCAATTCTCTTTCAAACCCTACCGAAAGACCATTACTCTCAATATCGCTGACTTCTAACAATTTTTTTATCCCTCGACTCCAATCCAATAAATAATCGAATTCGATATCGCCGATCGCAGCACACATTCTCAGAACTGTTCCGTTAATAGTATTCGACTCCACTGTCCAGTCAGCAACCGTTGGTCCCCGGTTTAGATGTATAACGAGAATAAAGTCGACGTCACACGCGTTGCTAAAAAAATGTCAGTTGGCGTTTCGTGTGGACAACAGCATAACAACGAGAGGCCACAAGACGGTAGCAGCTCTGTTGCATAAACGTAACACGAATGTATCGTATCGTATCGGGTATTGGCCAGTGGACGCGCTCGGCTGCGTAGCTACTTGGCGTTCCTAACGGTGCGCTCCTTCCCCGAGAGGGCTGCTACAGTTTCCTGACCACGAGATCTATCCGGGTTGATGCACTCCAATAAATTTCAACGTCAACGACCATTTTTTTCCCATGTTCCATACCAACGTACGAAGACTGGTACGAACCTCATAAAAAAAAATATTGATACGCGTACGACGCGAAGAAAATAAATGATAGATTATGTCTAAGAAATCGAATAACAGTATTGTACGACATTTGACATCGTATATTATAATAGGATGTAAATATGATAATAAAAAAAAGGCAAATTTGGTCAAAAATTAATCGCGCAATGAAAGTCTCTATATTTTGTTGTCGACGCTCTCATAAGGTACCGACTATGGACCCCGGCCATTCGAGATGAGACTAGCTCCAGTTACGTAAGAAACCGCGGGCAGCATCCAGATCTTGTTAACCCGACGAGATATTTGTTTTTCCTGTCTCCGGTCGGAGACGACGCCGATCAGCGCCATGGAGTCGGCGCTTCCTTTTCCCATGCAGGAGTGGAGACGCCAGGTGACACCTTAGCTGGGACGGCGGGGAGTGACTATGTGGACCGAGTTGCATTTTCGGTTTTGGAATTACTTCCTGTCTGACTATGTCTCCAGGTATTGGGTTCGTGCTCGTTCGAATTCTTCCCACGAGATAGCTTATGGGATTTCCCATAAGGATCTTACGAAATGGACTATGTGCATTTAGAAGTAGACGACGTGGACTAATAAGGTACTTGTTAAAGCCTATGAATATATTAGTGACGACATGCTAGGAAAAGTATACTTGGAGGTTCGTCGAACTCTGTTATAATGGACATTGGGATGTTTGTAAAATTCTGGAAACATATATGTTAACGCACTATGCCCGGGAAAGGTATTAATACCTTTCGCGTACGACCTGTGACCGCTAGGCGTACGAGCGGCGCCCGTGCTGCGACTCTGAAAAAGTGTGTTAATATAAATGATGTACGAAGTAAAATTTGTGGCTCTGGGATGGAATAGAAATTGTTATGGTCATTAGTGGAGCCTGCTAATTGGTCCTTGCTAAAATTTCGAGTACCTATTTACGCATCAGGGTTGGGTCTCTTTGTGTTTGACCAGGGTGGAGTCTTTCGCGAGTTTGGCGCTTATACAAGTTCGCTATCTAATGTGAGCATAGCCTATAAACAGCAATTAAGCAAGGAGCAAGGTTCAGTGAGTGCGAATTTCACAGTGACATTAATTAGGTATTCACTGAGAAGCCATTTTTTTTTTAATCAATGGAAGTAGTACAAAACTAATACATTAAAGTAGATAATTAAACTAGTTTTTGAGGAAAATTCTTAACAGACTATTTTATACGTTTATAAGAGAAATGGGACGAGCCGTCGCAATGTCCTCTGCGTTAATTAAATACGGATGAGGTCAGGATTTGATCCTTGAGGCAGTGACGGAGACCTCAAAGTTTCTTAAGTGTCATATGAATGCGAATACTCCCCCCCCCTCCCCACCCTCCAACATAACCTCATTAGATAAAACGTAATCTGGATAATTTCCAGGGTACTGTCGTGGTTCAAGGGTGTCTCTATTCCAAAGTCATTATCGTTAAGGGTAGCCGACCGAATGAAAATGAAAGATAAGACATGTGAAAATATCCGGGGTTGTTCAGGTCTCCTTGACCCCTCAGACCGGATCCCTTAGACAGTGCCGTGCCATTCATTAGAATCTTTTTAAAAAGCTCTTCTCCTTCTTCTATATCCATCTCTGTCACGTCTCTCTTCTATATATCTATATAGATATAACTCGTCCCTATTATCTATTCTCTCCTCTTGTACCCTGACCGACCCGAATAGACTACTCAGCATTACGTATTACCCGGCTGAAATGGCCTGACACGACGTCAATAAAGTTGAAGGAGTCATTTATGCAGGCATTCAAGGTTCGGCCTGGACGATTTTCCGTCTTCGTGAAGTAGTAATAGTAATAGAAGCAGAAAAAAAAAGAAAAAAAGAACGAGGAGTAAAAATACATAAAATTTAGTTAAGTTGGAATGGTTCGGCAATAGATGGATGGACATGGGAGATAATGTACCCGGGAATAAGAAAATGTAGAAGTAAAGCGATGATACAAATTGACGCTGAACCCGTCAAAATGTAATTAGCAGTCTGGCCGCAGGATGGCGCTGCTGTACGCGAAAGAAGAAAAGGAATAAAAGTAAGGTTAAGTAAGTGCAGCACGAGTAAGAAATAGGAAGTAAAGGCGAGATAGGAAGCGGAACAATAATAAGTGAATTAACCGTGTAAACTCACCTCCAGGTAGCCGACAGGACCGTTGAAGGGATAATCTCCCAGACGACGTTCCTCGTCCAGAAATTTTCCAGCCTTCCCGTTCACCGGCGGGCAAAACAGTCCGTAGTTGAAGCTCTCCTTCAGCTCCTGCAAGAACGTAGTAAAGCGCTGATGAAACGCACTCACGGTGTATGTCGACGGATAACGCATACGCATTCAGGCAGGCATATACGCACTGAACCCCTCAGGACAGTGATACCAACAACATCGTCCGTTACACGTGAGATCTATCAAGTTTCCACTGCTGGTTGAAACTAACGGACGGAGTTCTTCTTTAATTTTTCTTTTATAGTTTTTCCGTCCTTTCTCTCTTCTTCGTACTTCTCTTTTATACTCTTCTCTCTTTCGTTCGTTCCGCTTTCCACGGCGACCTTAGCTACTCTCTTCCCATGTATCCCAGATATGTAAAAACGTACCCACGTTCCTTAAGGTCTGGTTCACGTGTGTTCCTGGATAGATGGACAGATAGGTACGCAGGCAGACCGACAGATAGGTTAGGTTCGCAGGGGACAAGTAACAGAGGAGTCACGTGATTAATTTTTGGTAAAACTGGTAAAGTCAATTTACACAGAGAAGTATATATATATAGTAGTTAATGGCTAATAAAAGACTTTTAATAAATACGAAAATTCAAGTGCGACATGCGATATGCAGATACCTCTCGTTGTAAATTGTATCTGTGGTTCCAATGTAAACCGGTTCGGTACACTGAAATTCTTTTGGTTTACGATTATTCTCAACGCGAACGTTTACACGCTCGATTTCGTCTACCGGCCCGAGGCTCGTGAATATATTACGATCAATAACGATCTTCTTTTTTTATTTCCTCTTTTTTTTTCTTAAGTATTAACCACCCGTCCACGTGTATCTCTATATATGTCAAGAATCTTACGAGGTGTCCTGAAAGTTTGTGAGTCGTCGACGTATTGTCTTATACGTCAGACCAGCCCTTGACGCAAGCACAGGCACTGTGCGCTAGGTGGTTTTAGATATTTAATAAGGAGATCCTTAGCGGCATCTGCAAGGCGTGTTCTCAAGTATAATATTACGTAAGGTACAGGCGTCGGTATTCTCCTTCGTGTAATGTGTATACGTATGAATGCACATGTGAATATGAATATATTGTACCGGTTCGGGTCTGGTACATGCATTATTTTGCAAACACGGTGAAATAATATGCTCCGATTTCTCCGACGACAAGCAATAAAGTCGTATGAGTTACGGCGGCACTTTGTGAATTTCGTCATAACACGATGTGTTGGGCTTGCCAATTCGTTGGCTCACAACAACGTCATCTTCCTTGTACCAGCAGTTATTGTCTTGTACTTTTATATGGACGCGAACGCGAGGTCAATATTTCTCTATACCTTTTAAACGTAAAGGAATTTCGCGTACGATCGCATTCATGAAATAGACATTGAGCACAAAGTCTTTTGTGAGATGCAAATAAGTATGAAGTATCCATCATAGGTAAAAATGTATGCAGGGGAAAAATAAATGTGGAAATATATAAAGTTTACGTGATTGCGTTTGGTTGGTGAAAGTGTCGAAAAAGAAAATCAAGAAAATTTGTATGCTTGGAGATGTTAAGTTTTCGAGAAAAAAAAAAAAACAAGTTTCGACTTTTTACGGTTTCCTGGAGTTTACGCAATTCGGCTGATACGCTGCTGCTGGAAACTTTCTGTAACAGAATCGTTTCGTGAGTCTCGTTCGGGCGACCACAAAGAGGCAAAGATGGAGCATGAAACCATCAAGGTGGTGAAACCTCTTTCGTTTCGCATTAAGGTCTGTAATTGCTGTAGTGCGCCCGATGCTACTGCGATGAAAATGCGCCCTTCTTTCTTTACTGATTGCGAGGGTATCGAAGGTATACACGTGCCACGTGTTACTACTCACTTCCCTACGGTATTGCCGCCATATGGTAGCCAGAAAGAAATTGCACGGTCGACAATTATGGACGAGCAACAATGACGACAGCTGTAACACGCGTAAAGTTTTCACTTGTATGCGTGCCGGGGTAAAAGTGGTATTTCGCACGGCATTTTTTTGGACGGTTCAAGTAAAGTGTTTAGGAATTTCAAATTTTAGTCAAATTTAACGAACGCGAAGAATTTCAAATTTTAGTCAAATTTAACGAACGCGAAGAATTTCAAATTTAGGATAAAAACAGTAGCTATTTTTTTTTACTCTGGGTAAAGGGGTAGGTTGAAGACCATACATGTCCATTTTTTTTAACGAGCCCTTAAGGTTTGTATAAACAGCTCGTTGTCTTTGACATGTCCTCCACCTTGTTTAATACCACCCTTTAGATTTTCTTGGTCCAAGTAAATGATGCTGGGAGGGTCGATGAGGGGTGAGCGAAGGCGAAAGGAAAAGGGGTGAAACAACGCAAGAGACCGAGATAGAAATTAAGGGTTAGGAAGGGATGTTTCATTTTTTATTTCTTTTTGTAATAAAAAAAGGACACCATTAGGGGTTGTTAAATTTCCTAAGACTTCAACGTGTCCAAAGTGTCTTCAAGGGATGTATACGTATAATGATAATAATCATCTTTTGTGAAACTTCATCCAATTCAATGAATCAGCGGAGGGATTAAACGTCAAAGCGACCTGTTTCCTTGAGGTGAATCTTCATAAAAAGGTACACAGATCTTGTTCTAGCTTAAAAACATTAAAGGCAGTGTTCGTGGATACGGTACAATTTGAAGACTTAAGACCATTTTTTAATCATAAATATTGGCATCTGACATCTGGCTTACGTATCAAATTTTTGGTATCTTATTTGATACGAGGACGATATAAATTTTGATATGAATTTATTACGAATTCAAGCCAAATTTTTAATCGAAATATCGATATCTTTTTTAAGATAACTCTGATATTTTTCATTTTTGACATTTACGATCCCTGACATTTTTTTTAACCTAATTGGAAAAAAAAATCAAGCGTCGATATTATTAGCTAGCGTCGCGACGCTCATCGACCCTCCAGTCGAACTAATTAGAACGATAAACATTTCAAATTAATATGCATGAGTTTCAACCCCGCGCAGACAAATAAATCAGTTCCCGAGCACTAACACGGTTGCAGTGCCACTGCCTGGCACGTGCAACCCTCTAAATCAGTGTATACGTTTAAAGATAAAAAAATTAAAAAAAAAAGATCCTGGCCAATTTTACCGGTTAGGAACCATTTACGATCGCGTCGTTATAGAAACGCTTTGCGAATCTACCCTTCTCCCTGTGGTTTATCTATGCGAAACGATCCTTCGTTTCACCTGAGTGCACCGGGATCTACGATATGGATCGTGATCGAGAATAGATCACGGTGGGGAGGCTGTGTACCGGCATATTGCGAAAGATCCGTAGAAATAATAGACCGGCCAAACTGCTTTATTCTAATTGGCGTATAATCGCTCTGTGAGATCGTGCGAATGGCACGCGCATAATATACTATCCAATGGACATTCAAAAAAAATCCACGGAAGGATATGGATCAAAATTCTTAGGATAGCAATAAAGATCGATTATACATAGAATTTTTTTTCAGTCCCCTTGTAATCGACATGGACAAGTATTTCAACCATTTTAGGTAACTATGCGCTATCTCCAGGGACGCACTAAGGACCATTTAAATTAAAATGGTGAAAGATCGATAAATCTCGATGGATCAATAGCGGATGGAATTCCGTACGAGAATTCACAAACGTCTTGTAACTTTTGGAGTGAAAGTCACTGTAGGTACCTCACGACCAGGATTTTTCTTTATCAGGATTCGTATAGTTGCCAATATGGATTTTTATCTCTTACGTAAGAGATAAATCGAGAAATAGTTGTTTCATTTTTTTTTAATTTACAAAAAAAATTCGAAAAATCTAAAATCATCGAAAATTTTTGGAATTTTTCTTCAAACACAAGTAAAAAGGTAAGTCCATTGTATGGAGAAAAATTTTAATGAAATTCTTATCTTACGATCGTTCCATATTCTCGTACTGTTTACAAGTCGGCGACACGTGTTCCTTTTACGATCGCATGTGGATGTAAGCGCGATCCTCGCACCGCATACTGAACGGGTAGAAGGAATACATATATTATATACATATATACATAAACGTAACTATATAGACAGGATCACTAGCATATAAAATTATACTGTCTTTAAATACAAGAGTGAATGTGGAAAGTCGAAAATATCACTTAAGCCAGAAAGATATAACGAGGATAAAAGTGCTATCAAAAGTGAATGAAAAAATTGAAAAAATAAAAAAAATGATCAAGAAAATGAATCGCATATAGCGAGTCACTTTGAGCGGCGCTGTACGGCATAATAATGGCCAAAGGCATGTCTTAATCGTGCTTTATGGTATGTAATTGCGGCCCGGCGAAGAGCCAGGGCGAATATTAAAGCACGGTTTTACATCGAGGGAAGCGTTACGCTTTTAACCATCATGTCAAAGGTCATCTATTCGATTCACCCATCGAAGCACACATATACCCGAGTCCGCCATTGATTTTTATCATAACAAACTGTACAAGTATTTACCACACCGATAACCATATGTATCGAGAAAATGAAAAAAAAAAAAAAAAAAAAAATCGAAAACGTCATATAAATTTTTTTTAAATCCCAATTTACGAAAGAGCTTAAGTTAACTTTCAAAGTAAAAATAAAAAATATTACCGTACACCCGGTGCAGAAAGTAAGAAAAATTACCAGAACTTTAGCACGGACTGTATGGCAAAATTGTTAGGGTTGAAAGACAGCAAATTAATGCCGGTACACAGTGCATCAGTGTTAAAGAGAAAATATGAGCCATAAAGTGTCAATGCGTCGTAAAGGGAGGAGAGCTGTATGCCAAATCGAAACGCGAGCTAATTCCGTTTGAATTCCCGTCATAAATTTTCAAAGTGATATATATTATATATACATCTAAGAGAAAAAAAAATATATTGGCTCCATTTCTTTCATTCTTAATGTATATCGTCTAACGTGAAAGGGCCTGTATGGAATGACAGTCGCGTGCACGCTATGTGTATAAAACCATAGGGAACAATAGTACGTGGCGTCTACAGCCGGTTATAATCGTCCAATAACCCGTTTTTCAGTGTGAGCGTCCGATGCCGCGATATAACGCTAATACCATTGCTACATAAGAGGATATTACGGGCTTTATTAAATACCAATAATAGTATATCATATACGTATGACTATTCGAATCAGTGTACAGTAAGTTATAGGCTGACAGTACAGTGATTGGTATTAAGTAGAATTTGCTATACCGGTGTCAATGGAATTTTTCAGCGAGAGTAAATAAAGATCGACTGCAACGACGAGAGTATATCAAAGATCCAAGAATTTGGTAATACTAATCCGAGAATTTGAAAGTGGGAGAAAAAATACAAAAAAAATTTTTTTTTTTATTAAA
The DNA here is from genome assembly GCA_031762395.1 of Calameuta pygmaea. Taxonomy (NCBI): domain Eukaryota; kingdom Metazoa; phylum Arthropoda; class Insecta; order Hymenoptera; family Cephidae; genus Calameuta; species Calameuta pygmaea. Next base: position 1,753,701 of record JASANN010000352.1, on the reverse strand, counting down.
TTGGTAACGTTTCATGTCACGAGATATTTTTCTGGCTAAATGTTGGGCCCGTGTAATTTAACGAAATTTTTTATAATGACGAATGCCCCAGTGTCTAATTAACGAATCATTAGGTGCAGGTATAGTCAATTCAAGGACGCGTTATACAATTTATCATTTTCTTTCTAGGTTGGTACCGACTCCTCTTTTTTTTTTTTCGATCCCACAACCATCCTAATACGTTTCTCGGATGCCTTCGGGCATCGGTTGATTCTATTTATGACGTCCTCTGCACGCACACTTAGTTTTTGATACTAACAGCTTCAACGCGATCGTACGTGTCTGGATCTACGGAGGGCTATCGCGATAGATGAAAATTTTCAAAAATTTTGATACCATAAGATCTTATTGATCGAAAGGAGATCGTATATCAACAACAGCAACGTCGTTCACGTTCGACAGAGTCGAAGAGGCGCAACGATTTTTTGTCTCCGTGCCACGATTTCTTTTCTTCTCGCATCTTCAGCATCCTCTTTGGTCATCTTCTTCGCGTCCTTCTCTCTTCTCTATCCTCTCCCATACTATACATGTACCTTTAACCTATTCCCTATGGAGCCTCAGGTTATCCCATTTTCTTAACGTCCCCCTACCATACGCGAACCACCCCTGCCCCACCACCCTATTTATTCATTTTTATTTTCCTCGTATCACCGCAGATGAAGCTATTACGTGCGGTCGGTCAGTTTCGTTCCAGGAATAATTGACCGGATTGAAAATTACCGAACGAAAGAATGCATAAGTCTCGGACAAAAAGAGTTAAGCGTCGCTTCGGATGAGATCAGCTTTAGCTACCTATATAAGCTCTTGCAACACGACGTTTGTTCCCGACTGTACAGCGCGTTACACAGATAGTGCACCGTGACGACGGCGCCTAAGGCGTGCGGTTACCAGAAAAAGGTAGAAAAGAAAAAAAGTGTAAATAGAGCAAAGTCGCACGGAGGGAAAGATGCACTTCCGGTAAATTGTAACCAGCCGAGAGGGAATGAAAAGGGTTAAAAATACTACGTGAATAAAAATATGGAAAAAAGAATAAAAAAAAACCGTCCCTCCGGGAAAGAAAAAATAGATAATAAGGGAATAGAAGCCCCCCCCTCCTCCTCCCCTCCCACGGTGGTATTCGAGTGCACGAAGATTCTGCATATCATAAATAAAAATAATCCTCATCGGAGTCTTCCTCAATAATCACATGCATAAGGCGCACTAAGATCTAAGAAGCAAATCAGTCTTCTATTCTTTTTTTTTTTTTCTTTTATTATTTTCAACTCTACGGAAATGACTGTCTTTCCTTTTTCCTCTCGTCTTGGAACTTTTTCTCTTTCCTTCTCTTTCTCGCGTTTCCTCGATAATTCAAGTGGACGTTGATCGGTATAAATTGCGCGGGAAACGAGAGCCAATCAGCGTAAGTCATTCGTAGGTAAGGACCGAGAGAGGTTAGGTTGGGTACCTATCATTGGCTCTGTCCTCGTCGTAATATTACCGATGATTAGTCGCGCGTCGCTGGTATATGGATACATGGCGAGGAAGCTCAAGAAGTCGGGTGAGAGAGAGAGAGAGAGACGAAGGAAAAAAAAAGTGAAAAAGAGAAAGAAGAAAGAGGAATAGAAATGCAGCAAGGATGAGAGGAATCTGCATTTGCGTTACACACGCGACTACTGGCGCACTCTCTCTTCAGCATCTTTAGAATGCAAATTGATCGGTGCGATTCTCGTAGCTTGGGGACAGAATATGCTTAGGTTCCGTGTATATAGGTAAACGTATATATATACAGATTACGTGAAGTCAGCGTTATGTACGCGTACGTGTATTTATGTACTTCTGTATAATGTGTACATTATATATATATGTATGTACAGCTAAATTCCGACATACAAGGATAGGCAAAAGTTGAAGCTATGCCAAGTATAACGGCCTTAAGTCCTGGGTCATCCGATAATGATCTTATTATTCCAATTATGGGTTTCCGTTGCGCGGAATTATCCACTGGAGACCTTCAGAGACTTTGCTGCCATACCCAGGTATTACATACTTCGAAATTCTAAGCCCTCCGGGAGTTTTTCTGTAGCTTGGGGTTGCTTTGCGTCATAAACAGGTATGCATGCAATGAAACTCAAGAAAAACGTGGACTACACGATATAGCAGGCCTTATTTGACAGCTGTCACGTGATTATTATAGATAAACACTAGCTGCCAACGATTGACAGTTGAAGGTAAAAAAAAGAAGCTTTCTAGCAGTGTCCACTGACAAGTAACCAGTTGGTTCGATTATGAATAATGTTAATAAAGTTTTGAAGTTTACTATACCTGCCGCGAGTGCGAGAGAGACAGTCTTACGGGCATTACGGGCATGAACATTGTCGGAGATATGTTTTTACAATCGACTGTACTACCAAGGTATCTCCGAATGGTCGTCATTACTTTTTGAATATGAAATTTTGAAATTTTTCATAAATATTTTCTATCATTTTTTTTTTTTTTTTTGGTTTTTTGAACCACATCTAAAGCGATCCCGCAATTACCTGTCTACGTCATTTAACTGTCACGATTTTCTCTCCACATTGCCTTCTAAGTAAGTATCATCTATCATCAGCTACCACGTACAGCAGACAAGGTTAATTCCTCGCGTTAATTTCTATGTCCCCGTTGGGGCAATAATGGCTATGGGCACTATAAATAGGAATCTCGGTACATCCTACGTGGAGTTCGCTTTCAGTTGCGAAAGGATAAGGGACGGCATAATATATGACGCAGACGTTCATAATCGGTAAGGGAAGTTTGGATTAAAAAGAAAAAAAAAAAAAAAATCAATAATCATAATACCAATAGAATTAAATATGAGGTAGCCACTAAGCGCGCAAGTGATTTAAATAAATTCGTAATAAATTTCTTGGAATACCACATCCCATTATCCCATGTCTACGTATGTACACATATGTGCCCATTATAAGTACATAACGCCATATGAGTACACTAACAGGTGGAGACATATGAAAGGCACTTAAACGTCCTTATTTACCTGAATTACACCCGACAGTAATTACCGTCCTCCACAATCTGTTCAGTCTCATCCGGAACTCGACCTGGACCATCGACTCCCCTAGCAGAAGCAATCCTGCAAAATGACCAAATGGCTAGCAGCCGGAACCAGGACGAAATTCAAGGACAAATTGCTGTTCGAAAACTTGGTAATATTATACGAGGACGTATTAAAGCTCCTCTCACACCGAATACTTCTTCTTGGCTATAGCTGAGAAGAGGAGGTGGTCCAGGGCCAGACACCCACGTAATTCCCTGCGGGCAGGAATCGAAGGAAAAGAAAGCCTTGGCTTGCCTTGCCGTCGCTGGAAACGTCGGCGTTGGTGCATTAAGCGACAACCACACCCTCGGGAGCGCGGTATCCCGTGGGCGTGCAGAGAATTGGCGAGTAATTTATAAACACGGTTAACTATCTTGGTTAGCTACACGATCATAGAGGCAGAAGGACCAATGGATGTTACAATATTATGGGTGCTAGTCCTTATACGTGTATGGGGAGGCTGGAAAGTGTCGCGGCTTCGGGCTATGAATTTAATATTGCTTTCGATTAGGATCCTAACCTAGTTTACGACGTGACGTTACACCCCAAAATTATTTAGTTAACTGTATATATGTATATATATATGTATATACACACACACATGAAGGATACATTGAAAATCATCTTATACAAATTTAAATTTCGCGCCAATTTCACGCTCGATGTATAAGACGGTTTTCTGATAGAATAATATATACATATATATCATATACTGTCCAAGGGTTTTCACGTGAAAGAAGTTAGATGATCCTGGGTAGAATATGCGTTGTGTTGTGTATGGCAGAAAAGGCTCGGGATCGGGACTCGGCTGTGTTACGTCTCTAAGGACAATGGCGGAGAAGAGCGGGACAGGTCAGTGGCCTGTGTATGTACTCGGCTAACAATGGCTCCCTGGGTTCCCTGGTTCCCTCGTCGAATTTATACCCAAACTTTTTTCTCCCTTGCAGAGGGATTCTCAGGACAGTGGTATCTCGGGTGCAGTAGGGAGAACGAGGAAGGAAAAAGGAAAAAGGATAAAGGATCAACCCTAAAGGAACTCGGTAAAGTCAGAAGTTGAATCCCACGCGGTCACGTAATACAGACCCCAAGCTATACGGTGTCCGCGAGTGTACGAGTCTATGGGCGATAAAATTAAACGTAGGATTTGTGGGATCGATAGAGAAATATTTAAGAGAAAAAAATTATTATCTTTTTCTACCTAGAGACAAAGTGACAGCCATTCTCGTATCCGTGGTAGGTTTAAGTCTTGTCTGTATACCGAAGTCATAGCTGGAAGCACAGTTGTCAGAATCGTACAGTGGTAAAATATAGAAACGAATCATGAACGGCGCTAGGCAATTTCCGCAAGCCGGAATTACGTAGGTAGATGCAGGTAGACATAGTGGGAGGGGGGAGGGGGGAGGGACGGTTACGAGACAGAGAGAAGAGGAAACGGGGGAAACTTCCCTGTCAATTTTAATCAAGCGTTCGCTGCCTCGTTAGCGCTAATCCATATCTTTGGCTTCCATGGACCAGAACTCTGCCGGATGAAGGTGCTCGGTAATCGAAGTGGAAATTACTCTTCCTCCTGTGATCTCCGTCGTCCAGCTGAATCTTCAATGGTCGATTCGTTCGTTTCGATTGCTTATTCGCTCACTAATTTCGTTCGGCCATTCGATTCGCTAGTAAACTCACTGGTGCGTGCCGGGAAAATTAACGGATATTGCCACTAAATTTCGAAATATTTGCCATCCGACGTCGCTGAGACTCAACGTCTGGTCTGGTATACGGGATTTTTCACTGTGAGATCTTTTCAGTGGATAAAGACAGAGACATGCCAGACGACTGTAAACAGACTCTGAGAGATTTCACAAGAATGAAATATTATTTCAACCTGGGTCTCTCTCTGTGAATGGATCCATTCTAGTCCACGCGAATGCTGGACACTCCGGTATTATAATAGCGACTGACAGATACACGATATTCAATTCTATGGAAAATTTTCCGAATTTCCGCTGACCGTGAAAGGCAATTATTTCCTCTTGTTCCAGTGCGTTCGTTTCTCATAGCCCCCCCGTTATTTTCCTCGTTAGCGAAGAGATAGTCCCGGGACCGACATGGATTCTGATGCGACTGGACGGGAAGTCGATATTATTAATTTCAAATTTTGCCGATAGAGTGCCGCGTCTATACCGCCTGGTAGCTCTTACATATTCCGAGGTTGTTCAAAAATTGAAAGGACTTTAAAAATAATTTTGTTTAATTTTCAAAGCCTATTTCATTTCTTCGTTACGTTCAAATTTTAACATTTTTTTATCCACCCCCCCTCTCCTACTCCGCCATGTCTACTATCCGTGTATTAAATTTCGAAAATTTATTCTAAAACTTCTTTTTCATTTATACCCATTCATACTGCATTGGTTACGCATGAATTAGGCAACGTGCCTAGAGTGACCGAAGTCCATAAATAATTATGATGATTTGATGATGGATCGGCTCACTGTCGTGGACGATAAAAATTCAGTCTGATCATTAAGGGACGGTCCACAGGGTATACGTGAAAAGATTAATTACCAAAGAACTGGACGCGACAACTTCGTATTTACATTTACACAGTTTATAATAATAACCATAGCTCTATCTATACGGTGTACTTTTATGGAGTTATACGTTCCGACTAGTTGTATCGGCGCGTAGGGTAACCCAACTGTACCAACCTACTCTCTCCACTCAATCCTACTCAATCAGCAGACACGTTGGAGAACATCGAAAGTCATCAACATTGTTGGTGAATTTACAAGAAGCGATTGTCGAGTACAGCCCGAAAGAGCCCGAGGGTCATTTAGATATCTCCGAATGGAGATGATATTATCAGACAGAACGCTGACTGGCAGAGTCGAAATGATGAGTAAGGCAAAGACGCCATATGGAAGATAAATAATCGAGCTATAAAAAAAAATTCATACTTAAAATCAATAGTCAACAATCGTAAGAACTAGTTAAAATAATAATAATATCGAGTATACCTATACATAAGATTGTTTATACAACGATTTATCTTGTATCTGATCTCACGATCATCTCAAAAGATTATCTGGACACGTAGTATCTACGTCAGATGAAACCGCCGCGACTCGTAAAATCAATACCTGCTTAACCTAACCCATAAGGAAAGACGGTAGGGTATCCAAGAAGTAAAAGTAAAAGTATCCCTCGCGTATAAAAAGACCATAAAGAAGAAGATGACGTACATGAGGATGAAGATGAAGATTTGCACTATCTCAGCATACTCGTGCGCTGTAGGTAACTCGGTTAATGCCCACAAACACAAGAACCATTTCAAGAGGTTAAGTGCCGCACTTATCTTATTAGGGCTGGCCTTAACAGTGCACTTGGAGCAATGGATTACAGCGATCGACAAAAACCATATGCATATACGATATATGCATCTATACCAATATCACAATTAATTTTCGGGACACCCTGTACACGAGCAACGAGATACCTCAAGTAACGGAGCGGCAGGAGCACAATATTTTTCAACTCAATTTTCATTTTTATCCGTTCTCTCTACTTTCCGTAGTAACGGCCAGTACTACATTAACGATGAAAAGAAATTTTTATATAAAACACGGTCCGGAGCAGAGCGTGTACCTGGCAAGCATACAATTTCGAAGATCTACCGGACTTACGTGTACCAGGTATGTAAATTCGTGCAAATCACTCCTGAAATAACACGTATTAGCCTTACATTGTGGCACCGAGTATATACGATGCATATGCACCGTATGCACTGGAAACAGCATCTGTACCAGAGAGCCCTATAGCCGAGTATTCAAGAGATTCTTTTTTCACCTTCACTTCTATGCCTTATTCTCAGCTTCCAAAGCCCGGAATACGTACTACCTGCTACCAGATGCAGTGTGTATGTACCTTGTGTATATCTAGAGGATCTTATTGGTCAGGTTGGTAAGCCCGGTTTCTCAGGGCAGGTGGTACTGTGCAGTATTATATAAAGAAGCTGAATAGACGTGGTTCGGTAGCGGATGTTCACTGGGATGGAGAACTGGGTACTAAGTCTCGGAAGGTTATGTTACGTTAAATGATAACTGCACGAAAAGGATCGACGCTGATAACAATATTGATAAGAGAATGCGAATGCGAATAACAATGATAGACAGAAGAAAGTACATTTTCTAGCTCAAATAACGGCAATTGTTATGCCTGGAAATCCTGCTCGACTTTTATCGCCACAGTCGAGAGTTAAGCGTCGGACTGGAGAAACGGTGGAACAGTGGTTGTCATCGAACCGGATGCTGACCCGAAGGTCGCTCGGTTATCCTCTACCCCCTACCGGATCTAGCTCGAGTCCTTTGTCAAGTAGGATAAAACTTGGTCGACCCTTCTGGATCCCCCTTAGACCCAAGAAACCCGGGGATCCTTCAATTTAGAAAGTTAACAAGTGGCTCGCCCTACTTGGCAAAATAAGCCTTGCCTCAGTGACGAATATATGTATACTCTTTTTCGTTTTAACCTACGGAGTCACGTACTTCCGGTTTCGGTCGGTAGGGATCATTCGGTAAATGGGCAAGGGGTCCAAATACAACTTTCACGTTACTTATAATCTATTTACATTAAAGTTATATACCGATGGTCTGACGGGATCGAAACACTAAAGGCAAATCTGCAAGACCAGGTTCGGCTAGGAAAGAGGCACCAGGTACTTCCTGGGGAACTCGATATCAAGGATAGAGAAGTCGTTCCTGTAACCGGCAGTCTTGGTATCCAGGGAGTGCAACGATCTACGCTCGGATAAATTCAACGTTACGCCATACGATCTTAGCGGGAAGCGAGAGTTCCTCTATCGCGTACATAGACTGCTACTCCGCGAGGATGGTGGGCGTAAAGATCATTGTGATCCATGATCGTGAACCGGGATCATCCTTCACTTCCGATAGGATCACTCCTATCCTGCCTTCGGGCGGAATTATGCCTCTCTGTATACACGTGTATAACTATACCAGAGTCATTCTACAGTGGAGTATCCTCTATTACGAATGCTATTAAGTATTCATACAGTCGTTATTACAGAATGGACCTATTAATCGGACAATCTCTTAATCACTCTCGAAATCCACATAGGGAAATTTCGACAGTAATACCGATCAAAATTCGAATACTCTTAGTCGTTAGTGAATTGATCGGGTGTATATATAGATATGTTACAACTTGGAAAAATAAAAGGCTAAACGCAAGATCCTTTAGTTGCAGACAGACTGAGACAAATAAACGAGCAACGATAAGAGCTCGTGACGTCATTATCAGGATCGACTGTCTCCACGAGTGCTTCTAGTTGGTAGGGATTGGAGTATCAGGATGTAGTAACAGGATTGACTGTGCATATATTCATGGGAATCGACATGGTACAAGTATTGGAGGCATATTTCTACCTGGTCCCACCTACCAGTACCCGATCCACCCAACTGTTTACAAGTAAACATATCGATCAATTTTTCTTTTGTTTTCTTAATCATTGTACGGAAGCCTTGTTTGTCCTTTTTTTCTTATATCTTATCCAGCTATGTTCTCCCTCTCTCGCTCTCAATCTTATAACTCATAGAAGCTTCGCACGTGACCGAATTTTTACCTAGTCGAATCTGAACGTTTCCTTGATTGGCTCATCGATCTTGAACCAACATTTTGGATCGTTACCGTCCACTCTACTGGGCATGGCCCTGGGTTACCTGTGGGCTAGTATAATGAGATATAGATATATATAAAAAAAAGGCGAAAAAATCTCTATGACCCGTAACGAAGAGGCATAGCTAGAAATCATTAGTGCATCGTAGAATACCGGTAGGATTTTTTCGTGTGAATAAAAGTGATACGGAAAGAGACAAAGAGGCGAAATAGAGGAAGGTAATGAAAAGAAAAAAAAAAGGATTTTGTAGTCAGCTGCTTTGAAATATATCGCCTATCGAACGTATGGATTTGGTAACCCCACTGTTTGCTACATATAATGTATTTTGACGTAGCCACGTTTAGTATCGATTAGTCGCGGCTGAAATACTCCCGGGTAATAAAAATAACCAAAACAATAGTCGTATTCGTTGAAAAAAAAAACACGAGCAGATCGAACTACTAAAACATTCACATGATCCGTTACTCAATATACCTATGAACGGGCGCGTCCGCATGACCGTCTAAACAATTATCCCGTGTCGAATCGGTCGTCGATCTTTACTGAAAATTCAATTCTCGACTGTTTACTCGAATTTCTCATGTATTACTAAAACGCCATTAAAATACCCAGCGTCGCGAATCATAAAGCCACTGTGGATAAGTGAGAACTGCGCGCGCAGGTCGTTATTCAAATTTTCGAAAGTTGCCGCCAAAACCGTGAAAGTAAGATCCTGCCAGCGGAAGAGTCTGGATATAATGTGATTCGAGTGTTTTTGGACTTTCGATGTCAACGTCGAATCATATATCACTACTGTGCTTATCAGGCATATGAGATGGGGCACGATCATGAAGGTATTTCGTAAAAGAAAAAAAAAGACATAATAAAAATTTATAACAACTGTATCTGAGTTGGCTATTTGAATAATCAGGTACTTCTCGAAATCATGACTGCCACGTACCACCTGACGTGTCGTTAATTATTTTTATGCGAGTTCACTGAAAAGTTCTCGGCCTTACATAACCCAACCACCCGGAGCAAGGTTAGAAACGCGTCGTTCGTATGTGCTACAGGCTCTATTCATTTTTTTAAACACTTTTTCTTCTTTCATTCGTCACGCGTGCTACCACGCCATGAGGAAGATATGTCTGACTGTACACGTGCAGTCAATACAGACGCGTTTGACCCGCGTCACATGCAACAAAATACGATTACAAAGTTCAAGATTTACGTATCCGAAAAAAAAAAAAACGGTTTTACCTGAAACTTCGAAATTCGCGCTAACCATCGTTCGGTACGATCCGCGCTCGACCGTGAAAAAATATTCAAAAATTTCCCATCCATCGATATCTATGTAAAATTTGTACTTACAGGCACTTATGTACAGCTAAATTGAAAAATTCAAAAAATTCCATCGTTCCCGAATTAATACATCGTGGGGGGGAGGGGGGGGGGCGTCATTGAAATCGCGTTGACTTTTACGCAACGACGACTTTTCCCGCGGTATTACAAACCTTCCTTACCGCGTTTCCATCTCGGGATTGACGCATACCGAGAGAACGTATGTAGGTGTTTATGCACGAGTGAATATACGTAATAATTATAAATGAGACTGTACAAGTGGGCTCCCGTATCAACATATATACCTATATGCATATATATAGATATTCAATGGTGCTCTTATGGAGTCCCGTAAACCATCAGGTTCAACGGATTCGTTAACCTTCCATGAAAACGAAAGTTGACTCGTGCTACACGCTATATGTATACACATGCATACTGCAACTGTATACGATCCTTATAATACTATATGCACACTGGAGTATTACGTTATTTAATGCACCTCAAGGCGGGTGTCTCATTGAGACTGGTTGCATTTATAAATCCTGCAAAGAAACCTTACGGGCTAAATACATAGTATACAGACTATACAACATACAATATAAACATGGGAAGAACAACATTGAGAGCAATTAGCCACCTGTATAACCGTATCAAATAATTAATTATCATACAACAAAGTGTTTGCATTTCATTAATTAAAAATTAATATTTTAACGTAATTAACGATAATAACAATAATGCATTAAAATGACGTGCGATTAATGAAATTTTGTATGCGCGTTACGGGTATAGGGGTGGCAAGTGGTTTAAAAATACTGTATATACGTATATGTAATATATAGACAATACAGTAATATATATTGTATTCGTGCAAAAACAAGAAAGTTCCATGCTATTAGTGTAGTGAAAACGTACCCTGTACCAAGTGGCCACCTGCGAGACACTCGAAATAGGGTGAAGCGGTGTCGTGGCCGATACCGAAGGGGTGTAACCATGTGGTGAAGAAGTGCCGGAGAAGGTGAAGTGGCCGTACGGAGTCGCGGGGTGAATTTGAGTAGATGGTCGGTAGTCGGTTGGTTGGTTTTTTTTTTCATTTTTCGTAATATTTTTTTTTATTTCGATTCAGACGAGTCCGAGCGGCCCCACGAAGATGTGGTAGTGTAGGTACGCACGCCCCGTGCAAGTGAGGGAGGAAAAAAAGCACAAAAAAACACAGCACACGTCAGAAAACAGGTTTCACGAGTAAATCTTTTTTTTTTGGGGTTAAGAGGGTGGATGCGAATGACTGTGAGACACATTGATAGAAAATGATAGCACGATGATAGAGAGAGACAGAATAAAGGGGTGGGGGGGGGGGGGGGCTGAGGTATGTTAGATAAGGAAAATTCGACAAAAAATCTGATAGCACCTGTAACGATTCCCATGGCCATTTTTTTTTCAATTTTTATCACACCGAACAGTACCGATCGATAGTCGATTTGAAGAGATTGATCGAGTGCGATATTGGCATTAAAAATTATTACGTAACAGTACGAAGACGTTAATTAATAGGTAAACGGCAATTAACAGAGAGAGGCCAATTAACAATCGATGCAACAATAATACCCGAGGAACGCCGGTGAATGTTACCGAACCCAAGTATAGGATTATGTATAGTTATTCGCTTATGTGGTGTGTATTTACTTGACACGTGGTATATATAGTGCAGTATCGAGAACGGTCTCTCTTCGTATTGGCCAAGTTAGCGAATTCCGATTGGCCGGTCACTCGACAGCTGTTTCATACGTGGGAATGCAATTTGCAGAACGTTTAATCATGCCGACTACTTGAGGCCTGCCTCTTTTTACTTCAATTCGCGATCCTCGTTAAGAGCGAATATTTAACTTGATTACAATTCGTTGTTTTTTTTCTTTCTTTTTTATATTTATTTCTTACATCACTTTTCTAACAAAGGCGCGCGAGATAATGGGGAATTTCATAATTGTCGGGAATTCCCTTAATCAGGCAATGGCCATGGGATTCGTACGGTGAAATTACCTTGAGACAATTACACTTCATGAGATTTATTACGTATGGGAAAATTCTTTCTATAATGCTGTGATAGCGTATGAGATATATTGACGTTATATACTTTTTAAGGACATTGTATATATGTATTTGTTTATACATATGTATATATTGCAAAATATTTTTTTTTATTTATCATCGACAGAAATTTCCCATACGTAGTAGGGAATTTTTTTTTTTATCATATTGGTATTTAGCAGGAAACTGTTTCTCGTTATAGGGTTTCAGTGCTGTACCTCCTGTGTCCCGGAAGGCAAGCATGTGGGACAGAAAGACACGCGTGAAAATTCTCTATGCGTGACCAGAGAGAAGAGCGTGGACAGAAAGCAGAAAGCACACTGACATGTTTACTTCGTAATTTTCTTAGTCGAAACGTCATTATACATATGTATATAATACAAAGATACCGACTGATACATCGTATGATAACCTTGATAGAAATATAGATGAAATTGACTATAGGCGTACCGGACATATCATCACGAAGTCTATTCTCGTTTGAATTTATAGAAATTTAAATGTAGATACTGAATCGATTAGACGTGGGAGGTAATATGAATTTTATATTGAAATTGACAGGTAAATTGTACTTTTACATATATAATTTTTCAACTATATGAACGTTATTGGACCAGTGAAAAAGTGTTAATAATTTATTATAAATTTACTGAGAAACTTTCAAAGAGGAATAAATATATGAAATTTATTGAAAATACTCGATATATTTGAGATATCGTTAATTTTTTTTATTATTCGATTAATTTTTGGACAAATCAGTTTTACTTCCTGATCGTTCTTATCTATCGGTAATAGAAAACTCGTATAAAATCTTATTGACTTAAAAGAAGCATATTAGAATACGAGCCCTGTTTCTGCAAAGTGATGAAAAAAAAAAAACCTGATTAGTCCCGTAGGATTGCGGTTTTATCGCGGTATGTAATCAAGATAATAATGAAAACCGCAAATACGGCAACATTGTGTAGCGCGAGACGAAATAAACTTCTTTCATCTTACGAATTGGCGGCTGGTGTCGAGAAAGGAAAGAAAAGGAAAAAGTAAGAAAAAAAAAATCAGCTTTTCGCGATTTTAGCGCGCAGGATTTAACCTTGAAGAAGATAAAGAAGATAAAGAAAAAAAAGAAAAAAATAATAAAATTATATAACCCAGTGAAAATTAGTCTGCTCGGCAAAATACTTCATACCGAGGATCCACAAAACGTGTTATTAGTCATAAAATAATTATCGCGGTCGTTGCAATTAATTACGAGTGTCATCAATAATTGCCTGAATTAAAAAATAACAGGTCTGCCGTACCTTTGGCAATGACGCAAGACATTGCTGCTTTACGTCCCAAACGAGCTGATCCTTAGGGAACTGTAGACACTTGCTGACGTAAAGCTCAGGAACATGGACCCTGGCAAGCAGGACGCCCTCCTCGACGGGTCCAGCCTCGGAGGAGGATTCTTGGGTCTGACCTTGTCCGTGGGTCTGGGCCTGACCTTGAACCGGGGTCCCAATCTGACCCGCGACCGGAGCCGCGCCCTGCTTTGGTCCCGTATCCATCGCGAGGGCCTCCTCGCACTTTTTAACGAATCCTCTGTCACGGGATTACATCTGTAATTATAAAAAGAAATACACATTAATTACACTGATTGATTGCCAGGTATAAAATAATAATCATAAACTCGGGCGATAATCAAGCTAACGGCATTACCAGTACAGAAGGTACCATTTCCTGATCTCATACTCGGTTGAAGATAACTCGAAAAACCGTCCGGCGGGACTTTAACGTTTTTAATGCTCATAAAAAGTGTTGGTACGAGTAACGATTTTTACGAGGCTTTCCTAACGTAAAATCTTCGATATAATGTGTGCGCGCGCGCGCGCGCGTGTGTGTGTACGTATATATACATGTATATACCAAGTGAAGCTGCCATGGGATACATATAGCAGTACGGATATTATTGTAACGGGTGACAGTAAAGTTTTCCAATATGTTCGCGAATCCATTTATAGTCTTACTATAGCGACGCTCTTCTTTTGCCTTATTCTTTTTCTTCTTCTTCTTCGTCTTTCACTTAAACTTTTTTTATTTATTCTTTTTATCGTTCAACAATCGCGAGGCTTGGAACTGTTTGTAGGGAACGTAAAAGAGTATGTGGAGTAATAACGAATTGATCCGCTCGGAGGCGCTGGTGGTAGCTTCTAATTGTCACGAAGGAAAAGAAAAAAAAGTTTTAACATAAAACATATCGAAGAAAAGTAACACAGTGATAAGAACAGTGCTTAGAAAAAGCATTAGTTTATACTTTGAGGCTTCATCTAGTTTCTTAAACGGATAGACAATACCAATTTGCACCAACTGCGTCTTTTAACCTAACTTCAAATTTAACCTCTCTAAACTCTAACCTCTAAACACATAAGGTAACCTTTACGAAACCATAGGTTGTACAGCTTTACAAGCATTTCTCCTGCTTTCACTTGAAACTTTCACTGTTATACTGCATTGTTAAGTATACAGGGTGGTTATTAAAAAATATAGTAAGGGCGTTAGCAATTTCTATTTAAAAATCGTACATCGACTTTCTATCCTAAAGACAGTAAAATCAATTCAAAATTAATTAAAAACATAGTAATTCCGAATGACGTCTAAAATACCACGTGTGACAGCTGTCAAAGTAAAACAAAAATTTTTCAATTCAAATTCTTTACAACGTATAAGCAAATAATGCCAAATCGATGTCAGGTTATGATACATACATTGTAACTTGTTTTTCCTAACGACAGCCGGATTGACAGCGTTCGGTATAAAAAAACGTAAAGGCAATGCAGAGTCCAGCAGTTACGTATATAAAACTACGAGCTTTATTCATGTGTAGATGTGTGTGCATTTACAAGATACGGCAGTAATGGCGGTTCAAATGTCTTCCGTAGGCTTTATCCAGATCTAGAATCTACTAGGTACAGTCTTAACGTGTCCAGCTACTCGAAGAAGATTGACGGTTGGTCATGGTGAAAGATTATCGTGCCGTTACTCGTGAAATTTTGAAAGGTCCTGTACACTGCTTGAGAGACGATGGTGCATATACGTACGTATATTGTAGGTGATAGATGTCAAGGCACCAGGGTGAAGTTTGATGGGAAACCGCAGACGTCATTAAACACGGCATTCAGTGAAACTGACTGACGAGATGAATTTCATGACTCGATTTGGCTCTTCGATTTGACTTTCGTTTTTTCATAATGGCGGCTAGACGGTAAATAATTTTTTGCCGGTAGTTTCGTAATCTTAATCGTTGCCAGAAACCCGTGGGCAACGATTGTTATTATTATTAAGACAGACGTTAAATACGATTAATAAAAAACAAAGATATTCAAATTACTCTCCTTATTGGACAAAAGTAATAAAGTAATAATAATGAAATGAAAAAATTTTGAAAGTCAAGGTAGAAACTCATGTCCTTATAAAATAACAATTGCAAGAGTAATATACATAGAATATAAGTTTGAATGAGTCCACCATTACTGGCTGACACTTTAATTTAGTTCGTGTCTTTCAAGTTTCTCCGTCTTTATCCTTTTTCTCAGCTTTTCTCCTTTTTTTTCTCGTTGCCCCAACAAAGGCTACCGGTACACGTCAGGTGAGTAGGATAGAGTTGAAGACGAAGAAGAAGGTAAAGGGATAAGGAAGAGGACGAGCAAAGTAAGGAAAATAAGGGGTAATAAAAATAAAAGTGAAGAAATGCGCACCGACGACGAAATATCACGGCGCTTCGTTCGCAAGCGCAACGTAACTCCCGGTGTGCGCATGCGCAGACGAATTCACGGCGTACTCGGAACGCACGTACACGCAGCAAACTCAGCAACTTCAGTGGTTCCAGTGACAAGCAGTAAATCATAGTTTTATGCCTCCGTCTTTATGTGGCCCTTATTCGCGGCGCTCGTACCGAGTGCAGCTTCGTTTTTACGTCTGCTTACGTTCAGCAATGGTCGTCCAGGCCGTTCTTCGCGTAGGCGTCGTATTTACATTCGCGTCGACGAGTCGCTGAGTTTTAAGGATGTACCCAGGGTACCAAGTGCATCATTCGCCTGTTTATATAGAATGACGCAATTAAAATCCCTGGAAGAAGGTGACTAGGTAGCCTTGCCGTGTATCCATTACCAATAGTCAACACAACGTAATACGTATATATAGATTAATTTTCTACGACGTCACTCGGCGACGGATAAATAATAAAGCTTCGAAATTAAACACACAATCGACTTACTTGTACTTCGTTACTTTGTCCACGCTTTAAGTGACAGACTAGCCCCGGTCGGTCAATCGACTTGCTTTGATATTCACGTTGCTCTCCCAGCCGTGTCGAACAACGTGTTACGTATCGTAGCCGTGATGATTCTCAATCGCCCGAACGTGTCGTTACGCGGGCTTTGAATGACGCATTGTTAAAATTTCCATGTGACACGGACTCTCTAGGATTAATTCACCGACGCTTCGAGCGTCTGCGACACTTTTATAACAAAGAGAAGAGTTTTTGATTTATTTTCTCTATACACTCAATAGACACTGTATTTCGTAATTCTTTTGAATTTAATCACAAAGGTCATTCCGGGTCGTGCATCTGAATTCCTCGTAAGGTATTAAAAACATTCAGTCGTACAGCGATTTCGACCTTATGGCAGTTTTGCATCGCAGAAGCCCCATGGTGGTAGCCGCGTGCGATAAATTGCGTCGTTATGCGCTTTAACGTCCCTCGAAGACTGTCCGGCAAAGTAATAGAGAGGGGGAAATCCCTTCAGCCCTCCCTTTCCCTGGATTTTAGGCCAGGGGATTTTATCGCAAGGGAATGTCTCTGGGGATATTTTAGTGCCACCCGTCGAGCTAGAATTCCGGCCCTAGCTGCCTGAATACTATTCAACGACTGTTATGGAATTTCGAGAATTTTTTGACTCGGTGTTGCTGAACAAATTTTTTCCCTTATTTTCTGTCTGTCGGCCAGGGGTACAAAAAAGGACGTGTCTAATGCGCGAAAACAATTCGGGATAACTTTAGGTCTGTGAGAAGGGTGATTAAGTACGGGGGGGGGGAGGGGGGGGGGTAAAAATAACTAGAAGTAGGTAGTGGTTTTCTGCTAACGAGCTTTTCTCGGGGTATTAGGGAACTACCCTCCCACAATCCGCCCATGGGGTTGATGCCTCTGGCAAAGTTGTCTTCGACACACAATATGCTCCCTTATTCTTGTAGCTTTCTATCTTTTCTTCAACTTCTTCCTCCTTTTAGAAAATATACGAAGGGGGTTTCTATGGAGGGTGGATAAATTGGGGAAAAAAAATGAATACTAAAGTATTATTCAGCAGAGGGCAAAGACACGAGCATATTGTATACAAGTCACGAACGCATTCGAGGATTTCGTAATTTCTTTTCGTCAGTAACGCACCCTTATTGTCCCAAGGGTTGTATCCCATGACATTCAACAGAACTTATAGGGGGTATACATATGTATATATATTTACATTATACATCCTCAATAACCAGCGGGCGACCATACCGACGATATTTTTGTATTACTTTCTTTTTTTCGGCCTCTCCCGGTTCTTTTCTTTATTTCTTTTTCTTTATCTTTTTCACTCTTTAATTTCTTCCCGCGACTTGCAGCCTCCCCCCTTACCCGCCATCCTCGCCCCGCCCAGCATAACTTTATGGGTCTTTCGTGTATTTACGATTATTTTATGAACCATCAATCGCTATGGGGTTAAGGGAGGTCGGGTCTGTCTCTGAAAGACTCCAAAGAAGATCCCCCCCCCCCCCCCCGTTTCATGGGATATCATAAAGCAGCATTCACACAAATAGCAAACATAATTTCATTAGTGCTAAAAATTGTCAAATTTTAATTAATTAATTATAACTTTTTTTTTACCGTTGTATCAGACGACAGGCGATTTTACTTTAAAGAGAGAGAAGACGTTGACTTGTCACCGAGTACGCTGCTCTTGTATCGACACTATATGACAAGCGCACCGGGGTTGTTGCACCCCCAGGGGCGGCTAAAGTGCCGGGTAGGGCGATGGAAGTGCGAGAGAAGAAAAAAAAAGCGACAAACGCTAAGGGCGAAGGATAGAGAAAGCGAGAGAGGCGTAGAGGGACAAGTAAAAATTGAAGAGGAAAGCCAGAGCCTAGGGGATGAAAGGACAAAAACTACCCTTGGTATGTTCCGACGCCGAGGAATAAGCACTGTCTACGCGGTGCATGGCTGTGCACAAATTTCACGAGTCGTTGAGAAACCTCCTATAGGATGCAAGAAAAAATATAGTAAGGTATTTTTGTTTTCCGTAATACAGAAAAAAAAAATACAAAAACAGGTAATTAACCATCTTCCAAAGGAATTCAACGATTTTTCTAATTATTTCAACTAATTTTCATCAAAGTTCGATTCAACGTGCACTATTTATTGGACATCATTTACGTTGAAGCAATCGCACGTAAAATATTTTTAATATCAAAAAAATAAAATTTTCAAAATACAAACCAATCGGCACATTTACTACAGTGATATCTCGTGAGGTACTGCAAATATCAAACTTACCCCAAACACAAGGATACTGCTAAATTTTTGCAAGCACCTCAGCACAATAGCAATCTCGCAACTGATTCCAAGTACCATCTGCACAAGTAATGCACAATGAAGAATCACGTAAACTCGCGAGAGACGTTAAAAAAATATTTTCGAAAAATTTTTTCTCAAAATCAAATTCCTCTCACAAACGATCGACACTCGTGCAGAGACTCAAGAGGAATACAGGATAGCAGCTGTATACGAGATACATCAAGACGGACGAAGAGGACCGAGAGCTCGAATGAAATTGTTCAAAAAATAAAAAGTACAAGAGCCACCCAGGTAAAATCGATTAGAAACGACATAAAAATAAAGAATAGAAAACGTGAAGAATATTATCGTACGAAACAATCGGACAAGCAGTAAACGAGAAGTAGTAGTTCCCGCAAAACCGTCAGACACAAAACAGCAACACACCCCGTACACAACAGTGTGACAACCGGCGAACAGTGCTACGGGAGATGCATCTCGAAACTAAAATATCCTAGATGGCGCTAGGGGTTCGGCCGCTTAAGGGTTGAGGTGGGGGCGTGGATGTGGTCGCCTGGCAACGCCGAGAGATCGACCGAGAACCACCCCTGAATGGGGGTTGCCAGCCACCTCTGGCAAGGATTTCTACATGTGTCCCTGGCAAGTAAGGTTCCTCCAGTACTCCCACGTATAGCGATGCCCAGTCTCCCATGTTCCACATGTTCACTTGGAGTCCCTTGGATAATTCGTGAACCTAACGATGAACACCGCTTTTTCGTTGGGGGTTGATAAAAAGTATTTTAAAGATTCGAAAAATTCTCTTTTCCCTCAATATTATTATTTTTATTTAAATTGAATTTACGATGAAAAATTTTAAATACAATTCATTGGTACACTGACGAAATAGCCATAGACTATGCAGGAGACAGATTGCAGTGCTATCACGGCGCATCAATTATTTTCAACTAGGAATTGTAGGTGGCACTAGTGAAATCAATTCTAAACTCATTAGTCGTCTTGATGTTAATGACGACATCGTATGGCACGAGAATCGCTAATGATCCACCCACGATTAATGATTTACGAGGGTACGAGAAAGAAAGTCTGCTTGAAATTTTTTTTCAAATTTGGCTATATAAGTCTGGCTCAAAGAATACTCGTAACAGATTGCTCCTCGCTAGGCGGATCGCGAACTTCCGAAAGGCATTTCGTACTTTACCATAGGGATAACGTAGTATCGTAGGAACAGCAATACAGAAGCAGCCAGCACTACGCTGTCTCTAATAGCCAAGAGATACAGGAGCAGTGAAAAAAAAATTTCTTAAATATATATATATATATATAAAGAATTATATTCAAAGCATCGCTCTCTATGTGTCATTAATACTTTACTAAAATTGTTTAATAAGATAATTATTGGGGAATTATAGAGACAATGAATTATTAAGACACGAAGGTAAACAGTAGTGCGTGCCGATTGGTAGTCAGCCTTGAGGTAACAAGTGGAGACTTCTGGAGCGATAGTGGCTCAATTAATTTGATTTTCACTATGGCCAGCCTCAGCTTTAGAGGACTCTCGCGAACTGATGGAGACACGATTAAATCGAATCCCGAACCCTGTTTCGTTGAGAATAGGAGAACAGATATAAAAAGTGATAGGAGGGAAGAGGGGAGGGAGTAGTGACGCAAGAAGATACGAATAGAAAGGATTCTATTATTTCCCAGTAGAAATGTCAAATCCTTAGCCAGACACGATAGGTGTCGCTTTCCTTGTTGCGATCTGGTTACGTTTCAATGATTAAAATATATACGTAGGTGAGATTTAAAATTATTCTTAACGAAATATACATAAATATGCAAATGGCCGCTGCTCGGTAACAACGAACTCTGCCCGTGCTGATTCGCAATTGTTGAGTGTCTAACATTAAATTTACATTGAAAACAACGGGGGAGGGGGGTAGGGGAGGGGTGACAGACAGATATTTATTTTCACGAATCTCAGCAGTCATCCTTTTACGATATAAAAATGAGAAATTCGAGATTATAAACTTTTTTTGGTGTCTGTCGTGCAGAAACAAAAGTGGCTACCCTCACGGGTAGACACAGCAAGACGTCAAAGTTACCGTGGAGATTCCGTTCTATAGAACGAAGATGTAACTTTTCATTCCCTTCCTGTCTACGGTATATCAAAGGGGTGAAAAGGTTCAAGAAGAGGGTAAAGAAAACTCACCCGTGACGAACTTTCATTCTTAAGGGTCCTGCGACTATGTGTGTAGTCAAGAAATTTTCTTTTAAGGGTTAGCCATGTATTTTAACCGACACTCGCAACCCTCGGATCCATCGATCTTATCGATCTCTGTCGATCATCAACTCTGGGTATTTCAGCCCTTGTAACTTTTTTTTTTTCTTCTTCTTCGCCCCGGGTAATCCTTCAATGGAATCTTGAGGCTCGGTCTGCATTTTTAAGTGGAAGGAAGAAGAGTGAGTGAAATAGGGGTGGAAAAGCAAAAAAAAACACTTTCCTCAAGGTGGACCCATAAAATCCAATACTGAGGTCTAAGCAGTCCAAGCGCCTACTCTATTTGTCAACGCGTCACTCCTGGCAGCCCTAACCGTGTCTGAACCAACCCCCAGACGAAGTCACTACGTGTCAGGGCTTTTAGCGAGCACGTACTCGAAGAGGGTGCTGGTGGTGGTGGTGGTGGTGGTGGTAGTGATGGCGGATATGTACTTGTCAGTGTCCATGGTCACGTGGATGTACCTATGTATACCTGTACTTACGAAGAACACACGTCCCTATCCTTGACAAAGGTTTGGGAGCCATTAAGGATCCTGAACTTTTACCCTCGATCGAATTACCGATCCCTTGCCGATCATCGATCGAGTATAAAACGTTCGTAAAATAGAAGTCATTTTATTGGCCAGTAATAGGCAACAGTGATAGGAGCCTTTTTGACTGGTCGTTAGATTAGAGACAAAGTAAAGACTTTTGAAGGGTAGTTTATGGAAATAGGGATCCGAAGCATCGAAGGACTCAAGGGTTGTAGAAATTTAAGGGATGATAGAAAAAAAGCAGATCAAGAGAGCGAGACAGGGTGGATGAATTTCGAAGGACTTTTAAAATTATCCCTTGTTTTTCTACCGATCCTCACCCTTAGTAAAGTCAACCCTCGGCTTTGCAGCATTGTACTCAAATATATAGGGATGAGGGATTCATCGCGAGCCCTTAACCTACGAAAGGCATGACATACCGAGGTGTATATAGGAACCAGTGCTTAAAGATACTCACGAAGTAAGGGATGATGGCTGCGAGGGGACGAAGGAACAAGCAGACCAGACTGAACAATGAGAGAGTCACAGAGTGCGTTAAGGGTCTCTACGCATAATTGGCTATTCGCTATCCATATTTCCTTCGTACCCCATCCTTTTAGTAAAACTACCCCACATTTCAAAAACAACCCTTACTGGTACGGCAACCAGTCGTGCGCGACCATACAGACGTACCCTAACATCAAATGTCAATTCGCTATTCGCTGCTGCCACTGAGCATCCTAACTTTTAATTTACATGTAAGCGATAGCTACAAGGACTCGCACGTGGACGTCGATAAGTAATTCCAATTTTTATATTGGTACTGTTAATTAATATTTTCCACCCTTGTATGAAGAAAAAAAATATTGTAAAATCCCCTCCAATCCCTTATTTCCATTCGTCCTGAATTGCTACGTATCTACTTGAAGCAGCAATTGGACGTTTATTGGCCAACACAATGCAACTTTATTGGCAGCATTCTAACCTAGTAAATTCAACGTAACTTTGCTACCGCGGCAAAGCACAGCAGTTTGGCAACGTTGCATCGTTACTCGATTCGCCGGAGAATTGATCGCACGATTAGGAATGAAGAAACCGGATATGCCTTATATATGAAGAGAGAACGGATGCAAGGTCTTCCACACTGGATGGATGATTAGATCGAATCAATCAGCCTATACAGTTTGACCTCCATTTTCGAGGACTTGGGAGGCTGCCGCTCTTGGTATGACCCATCCTCCCTCCCTTTTCCTACCTCGCCCCCCATCCTCACTTCACCCTCACTGTTCTTCTTTCATAATTTACACAGGATGTGACACTCGGCCCCTATCCGTGCTGTTAAACGGGAACCATTTAAGTTAACGGGGCCTCGACCCCCCCCCCCCCTCCCGATTCTCCTGTGTATGTTTTTCTTCAATCTCTCCCGAACTCTCCCCTCGCTCTCTACGTAATTCCCGAGGGAACGACCCTCTTATTTGCCAATGTATCCCGACACCTTAACGATATAATATCTTTTTACGTGTCCGTCTTGACGTAGACGTCAAAAAACAAATTAACCGAATAACTGAAAGACAGGAAAAAATTTGGCAATCTTTTGATACAAAACGCCAACGAAACCCAGTGTGACTAGGTTGGTGGATAAGGAGGGTAATAGGGCAGCGGGTGGTCAGTATGAATTTTTTTTAGGGTTTCCTCCTACGTATATTTTTTTTTCCTTTGACACTTTGTTTTTCTCGTATTCAAAGTAATGCGAAAATTATTCCGAAAATTTCCTCGAGATATTTTAATAATATTGCAAATCGCGAATCATCCTCCATTGCCGTACGTCGTTCTATCCCCTCCTCTAATTCCTGTCACTTTCCGACAAAGTGTGGCTGACAAAGCGTGTCGCTCGCGTTATTAATTTATGAGAAACTCCCGGCAAAGAGGAACCGACGGAACGGTGGAACGAGGAACAGGGATTTGGGGAGGGGAGGGGGCATGTGCCTGGGTTGCCTTCCATCGATGGCAAAGAGTGACGTATATTTGACGTTTGATCGATCGATTACTTTTTTCTTTCTCCCCCTTTTTCACCTACTTTTACGAAAATTTCTCCTCCGTGACGCGGCCCTGGTATATAAATACATACATAGGTATAAATACAGTATATATATATATATACACGTACTCGATATCGTAACAGCGAAAGAAACTAATTTTACTATATAGAATATTTATCGGGGTCATTTTTTACTATCATTTATAATTTCATAATCCGTACGAGTGACGCATGCGAAATAACGAGGTCCACGCACGGCTCTTGATATCGGTGAGAAAATTTCATTGGACGTCGCCATATCAATTTCCATGCGTCCCTCTCCGACGTGCCGTTTCCGGTCGACAATAACCAACGTGTTCCGGTATGTCGCGCGCGACGCTCCATTCGAGATAACTGAAACCGACAGGAGTCAGGAGACAAATTAGAGTTTCGAACGTCGTGATGATTACGCGTCATCATCAGCCAGTTCGAAGTGACCGGATCTAATTTTTTTAAGTGATCGATTCGGTTCAGAACAAAAACGGTTGGCCGTTACTGTCGCTGCGAACGTTACCCAACCTGGATGCTGTCGTGTAAAATAAATATTGAGTTAAAAAAAATGAGTTCAAATCGACTTAAACAGATCGATAATCGACACAGGTATTAAATTAACGAAGTCACGAGTCTGGAAGTAAATCCCGATAAATTTGTATCTCCCCTGACAATAGGCACAGATCTTTTTGTTGTTCGATTCTCAAACGCATCGAACGACTATGAAGAACCTACGGGTTGGCTAAGTTTAGAATCAGTTTAGTCACCTACCGAAGCTACCTACTACGTGTCCACCTACTCTTCCTCTTTATCTACGCTGAGAACCGTGTAAAAGGCCAGCCTGCAGTTATTACAAGGCACCCACCGTTGCGGAGGTAGAAGCAGCGTGTATTTACAACGAGAACCTTTCGTCTAGGAGGATTTATTATACGAAAACGTATGACAAATGTATGGTATATAGATTTATGAACAAGACCGGAAGTCACGTCACTCTCGGTTAGCAGACATCAAAAAGACACTTTGCCTTATCCAATTAACGCACAGGTGATATGATAAACGAGAGATAAAAAATATCATTTTCGAAAATCCTAAACTGTCAATCGAATTTACCAACGACTAGCCGTGGCCAGTGCCCTGGTGGAAGCGTCCTCGAAATATTAAGGGGACTCTCGTGCGTTTAGCTGCAGCAAGTGAGTGGCACCTGAAAGATGTAACCGATGCCGAACAACCACTGTAATCGGATTTGACGTCGTGCGAAAGAGAAAGGGGAGAATAAAGTAAAACAGTTACAGGTATATAGAATACTGTAAAGTGTAAAGAATACCTAGGGATTCCCATAGAGGTCTTATGTACGTGCCTGACTCATCGTATCTTCGCGCAGCTTCCTTCCTCGTCCTGACTTACGTCTATTTATATATACAGAAGAAACAACTGTCGATATATATACATATATATTCAGTCAAAGACATAACCAACAGATATATACAGTAAATGAATCGAAGCTGCGCTCTGTGTATAACCAAGTCAAGACTGTAAATACTGCATCGTTGCGCTGCCTACCTCGCACGCCGGGGGATCCACGTCTGCCAAAGGTATACATATCGGCCTTATGGCTCGTCTCCCGTAGTGAAAAGGTTCGCCGTTGAGAAAAGGAGATAAGATTAAAGAATTAAAAATTAGAAGAAAAAATTTTTTTTTATATCCCCATTAACCAAATCAAAAATGTTCAACGAGGATAAGGCCCAAAAATCTTAATCTTAACCCCCTCCCCCCCGCCCATTTCCGTTGCAGCAGACCTCTCCGTGGTACTTGAATTAATTGTGTAATTAACGAAAGCACCGATAATGCCATTCCGAATTCGTATAACAGCAACCCAGCAATACGATCGGTAAAGAGACTTCGATCGGACTGGGGCGCGGCACTTTCTCTGTCGCAAGTGCCAGAGTTCTCGTATAAAAGAGGTGTATATATATATATATATATATGTATACACAATGCATATCACATATATAGGTATACTGTATACCGAGCTATCGCTCGTTCACGAGCCACGCTCACTCACGTACTTGCTAGCTGCTCCTATAAGCAATATGTGTATATATGTATATACACACGTGCACACACTATAGATATATATATATATATACGAGTATCCGAAGGAATTCCATTGCTGAGCCCCAGCGAACACGAGCGCCCAGAGAGCGGCCGCCACTTACAATAGAATCGAAGAGTCCGCCTGGTTACACGTTCCTTCAGCTGATCTCGCTTGACCACTTGTGATTCACTTTACGCAATAAGGGATTGTATCCCGAAACGCCCCGTTCCGTCTGGTCTATCGAGGAGACACTGGTAAGAGAATTCGGTAGTAAATAATATTTTCGACTAGCGCCTTCTGAAGTACATATTTCGTTTGTGTTCGATTCGTCTTATCAGTGGTGGATATAGAGATGGGTTATGGAAATAAGATTCATCGTGGGATATGAGAAACGGCTAACAGCGGAGCGTTTATCGAAGGACTGGGTCATTGCCGTTTGAAACGCGACCTACAGGAAAGCTGGAACTGAGACGTGGTAAAGGAGGTGGTGGTTTTGACAGGTGAAAAATAGGAAAAGTCCAAAGGACATTAGCGTCTGGCCTAATCGTTTCGCGAATTTGACATTCGCTCTCGAGCATTGTAAACGGGGCCTTAGAAACTTAGATAACCTAACCTCATTCCTGTCACGTTCCTGGCGAGACGCCAGACTTGCCTATCCGTAGCAAGGGAATGAAGACCTCTAAACGTCCCTCGTCCGTCTTCCTCGAGGAGGCAAAATCTTGCAATTGGACATTAACTTTCACGTGGAGAATCGCAAGGGAAACTGGTTTAAGTTCGGTCAGGTTAGGCTCAGGAGTGAACTGATTATTTAGGATAACTCTTACGGTCGACAATAACGCCGTGGGATTCGAGTGTAACGACTGCAATAGCCGTTCTGCGTGTACTGCAAAATCGCAAAGTGCGGACTGTTGACACATGAAAAAAGATAAAAGTCGCTTAATGAAGGTGAGCAAGGACAAAAATATGAAACGAAAAAAAAAAAATCGCTAATTCCCAATAGGCGAGGAGCGAGCGACTACTTATCGTGATAAACGTCCCATAGAGATCAGCGTAGTCGCTAAGACGTTGAAATATTTTCGCAATAACCATAACCTTCCGTCGTATCTTCCCACGCCTGGCGAACGTTTAATGTGACCACTCCTATCATAGGTGTACCTACTAACATATGTGCGCCTATATTCGTATATGTATACATACAGCAGCACAAGGACGGGCATTTAATGATAATTGGAGAATTTTCAAGAAAAATGGCTGAATCGAAAGAGCGAGATAATGCAAAATTACATAATAATTCCTTGCAGCGCGTGTTCCACGTTAGGTGAAAATATTTTCCAAAAATTATATTCAGGATTCGAAAAAAATCGACTCCGATATCATCGAGCATACATATATAGATAACATGGCAACGTCGTCTTGCATGCAATGCAGAGCTGCTGCCTAACCTCAAAAAAAAAAATAACCTTCACAGGTATCAGGTAGTTTGGCATGCAGTTACTTGGACGTATGTAATTTCAATCTGAGTCCTTGGGAATAGGACCCCACAAATTTGGCAAATGGGTCCCTATCGCGTTCTCGTAGCAGCCGATTTATGCAGGCCGCTTCCCAAACGCATAATTCATCGCTCGGGTGGCGGCTTGCTTTCTAAAGCGTCTCTTACCCCTCAAACCCCCCCCCCCCTTCTTCCACCACGTCTAATGCTCATCCTTCGCAGTTCACAGAAGGAGTAGACTCCAGAGCCCTGGCCGACTTCTCTTTCCCGTTTCCTATATCCTCCTCGTGTTGTTCATTCTCCTTCTCCCCCCTATTTCCTGTCCCCCCATCCCTCCGCCGTACCAACCCAAAGAGCGTTTGCTCTTTTTTACTTTGTCGCGCGTTCCCTTTCGCCGGTGTTTTCGTCTGGCGCACCCTGGGAGGGCGCCGTTAACTCGAAAAACTCGACACTTCGATCATCCCCCGGTTCGTCCGTCTATCCTAGGCTGCTGGCTGCCTTTACTTAGTCTCTCGCATCTCCGTCGAGTTTTCATATCCTTCAGACCGCACTAAGCTACGAGGGCGCCACCTGTACTCGGACGAATCCTTTTTTAGATCCACGACCAGCGAGACATGGGATCGGCTGTAAAGCCTCGTGCATCGTACGTAGAGCGAAGTTACTTAACGCAGGACGAATGAGAACCCCTGGCGCAGGGCTATGAGATTATGTTTTATGCAAGATTTTCCATTGGAGGCATAAACTCGGCATACTGCGAGCCATCTGCGACTCCCGGTTTGCCAAACGCAAATAGATTCTCTGCACTGCCCTTCGGTACCGCGTGTACGATTGACGTATTGTAATTTTGCGTAAGTGCCAATAGCGCTGTTATGCCAGCGCGCGGTTAACCACCCACGCGAGCTTAACCTAATACCCTGTGTTTGCGACCTTCGACCTTTTCCGCATTTACCGATCGGAGGGGTTGCCGACAGTTGCGCCGGGTTCGGTGATTGATCCTAGGACTTCATGTTGTTTTTACGGCGAAGAGAGCCGAGGGGGTTGGATTTTAAGGGTTGTACATTTTTTTTAAGGGTCTTCAGACTGAGTTCAGGATAATGAGGAATATATATAGGAATACCGATGCTAAGTTGTTTAAAACCGGATGGAACCAGACCGACCGAGAGATCGCATAGGTGGGTGCAGAAGCGTTCTCTTCGTATGCAAGTCGCGATGCACCGGTGCATCGGGCGTCGGCGTCGGCTGCAATGCATCCCGAGAGGGAGTCCCGTCCCTATCGCGTGGCTCGCGTTGTTGTTTTCCCACCGCGGTATTCATTTCAAGGACAAGAGAAACATTTCGATCGGTTGTACGAGATTCTTGTTGCAGATTTTCTGTAGAGAATTGCAAAAGGATGCACTAAATCTTGCCCGCGATATCTCCCGAGTATATCAGAGTCAGTATGGCAGCGGGGTGCCCGATCTTGGATGCGGCGGAGGCTGCAGGGCTGCGCCGGGCGTTCAGGGACGTCCGCAAGGTGTTTAGGTGCCCCGGGTACACGGTCTACCACCGTGATAAAATAGATAAAATCATCCCTTGCGCTAATAAAATTTTATTCTCTAAAACGCGTCGTATCGTTCAGTTACCCTATGAAATTTAATAAGAATTTAATCGCAATTAAAATTTCTCATTAAGAGTCATCCCCTATGTCCCACCCTCTTTTTGGTTTATAACACACACACACATCTACGTTTTCTCTGTGTGCGAATTACACAAAGGGTATACCAACCGCACCTGCTTTATCCAATATACGAAATCCTCTTAACTCCAGTCAGGTTATAGCAAAGGTGCCTCTCAAACCACGTTAACGAAGTTTCTCGTCCGTATACCGAAGGGACCTCGAGTACCACCACCATTCTACGCTCCTGGGTTCACTGTTCGAAGTTAGGCGCGTTCCATCGGAGTACAATGGAGTGTCGGAGTGACCCCGGTGACCTCCTGGTGGCCGAATCTCAGGGCTGAAACTTCACCACAGACCACCGCGAGTTACTACCGGTAGGTACCTGGAGAACAACGTGGTGCCGGCGGAGAACATGGCGGAGGGAACTCTTAACCGCACGGAGAGACCAAAGTGAGAAAAGGTTCGCGCGAAGAAAAGGGGATAAGAGGTGAAGAACGGAGAAAAAGGAAGTACAAGAGGTGAAAGAAAGAGATAAAAAGAAAGGAAGAAAAAGAGAAGCAAAGGGTCAAAGGGACTGGTGGAGCATGGGTCGTCTTCGAGTATCACTATATATAGGGGCAGATATATATATATATACACACACGTGGGACGACGTAATCACGTGCGTATTCATGCAAAATCACTCGCGCATGCGCACACGATTCAGATTATCTGAACTAAGGAGACCTTATTCCGAAAGGACCCCTTTTATATCGGAGGTATACATACGTTTCTATGTACACACTGCTAACATGGACTCTGGGCTATCGATTGTAGTGAGATGGAGTCCCCCATTAAAGTTACAAGAGAATTATCGTGCTATCACGTGACCGGAATTGTTCGATTCTTTTCCATCCGTTTTATCATTCGTATTAATCTTACGTAGAAAAAAAAAAGAAAACGATTTTTAACCATGTTCGCATTAATGAGCACGAAATTATATTTGTAGGACGTATTTGTAAATATTCAAAATATCTTAAACGAATAGTCATAGTAAATTTTTTAAGTGCAACAGTGGAAAGACCCAGTGATACACTGACATGGATATACGCCAGACTTAATTTATGAGAGCCTTTTAATTACCAAGGTTCTCGAACTCTGCGCCATTGGCTTTTTATTTCTTCTTTATTTTTTTTTTACACCTTCGGCTCGCTTTCGGTCTGCCTCGGCTTTTCGCTTCTCTCTCGTTCTTCCCTTTTCTCACAGGACTCTCACACGCTACGCGCTCTCGTATCTTTTACTACGCTCTACTCGTGACGAAAAGAGAGAACTTGTTAATTTTTTTTTTTTTTTTTATAAGATTATATCTACCAGGTCCTGATAGTTCGGTTAAATCCCGAACTATATGCCTTCTCCTGTCTGCCCACTTGCTTCTCTATCTACTCTGTGGCTCCAAACGGGGCGTGTATCGCGAAGTCCTCTTTAATTAGGGCCAAAAGACGAATGAGATTTCGGCACCCTCGTGAAGTTAGGTCGATAAATGTTTGATAATTGGTACAGAGGAAGGGATGAAGTCTGAGTGTGCAGGTGAGTCTGTGTTCGCTGGGTACACTCGCCCTTTAATTAATTTACGGATTAATTTAAAAATACCCTCATCCAAAGTTCCTGGTAAAAGGTGCAAAATTTTATTGTGATAGGTCACGTGGAAAAATGGAGAAAATGGTTTAAAGGTTTTTCAGAGAAAAAAAAAGGCACGAAGGAAATTTTGCCAAATTTTCAACGCGAAGGATTTACTTAAATATTCGGGAAATTATTAAGGAGACGGCGAACGCGTATTTACGACCCTTGAAATTTCATCCCTCTTTTCACTTCACGGTATGTTACGTCCGTGTGAGAAATCAGGTTCCATATCCGCGATCGATAACTAAATATCAAAAGGCCAATCAGTGGAGTCTGGTTTCCATGACATAGTGACCCTTGGAAGCGGTTATCTCGCATGTGGGTCCCAGGTTTAGGGAAATGCAGGATGAACCTTCCAAGAGGATGCATGTATAAAAAATTGTACCTAAACAACAGCCCTGACCGTTATAGTGATTTCTCTCAAGTGCGCATGCGCACCGAATACCGTAAATTTCTGATTTTACTTTTCCTTGAAAACCCGCACTAGATTCCTTACTCATCTCTGAAGAAATTATCCTTGTCCAATCCTGACGCAGTAAATCCTACACCCCCATGCGAAACTTCCCCGTCGAAATTTCCAGCACCAATAAGATTCCTTAGCCACCGCACACGCTTTTCCTAAAAAGTTCTCCAGATGAGCCAATAGTAAAAAAATCCTCAGCCCTACCCCAAAAATCCACCCCTGCTAACTAACATCCACCAAATCTTCCAAGACTCACTCTCATTCTTCGCTGATCCAACAGACAGATTAGTTGTTCAGTTTCTTTGTTTGCACTTAAAATAAATTGTGTCCATTCTGTTAATTTACTTCAGCTTTAAATTTTCTTTCCTATTTTCAATATTCCATTGTTTCATCATAATCATCATCATGCACATGTATATATGTAGATACCAGAGGCAATTGGTAGAAATTCACCCTAAATGTCAGGCATTAACATTCTGACTGGAGTAAAGCGAATGCTCCTGCTATCTCGATTCCTGATAGTCCATTTTTTATTTTATTTTTATTGTACCTCGATTAACAAAAAAAAGTTTCAATTGAAAGCTCGACTAATTATTGAACTATCGATCGACCAAGCGTGTAAGTGGGACTACTGACTCTGTACAAAATGACCACCGGAACTGTTAATGTGGATCAGGGGCGGAAGGAGGGACATTGGGAATTTACGATTTATAAGGGTCGGCACCAACGTACATTAAAGGGCGACCACCTCTGAACGATGACCTTTAAATTCATTATGATCTCGGACGCGCTGCACGTGTTGGGGATAAAAGGGTTCAAGGGTCACACTACCCCATAATCGTAGCAAGTACGTAAGGCACGAATTGTTACGTTAGATATGAAAATGGCAAAGAAACAAAGAGAGGTAAATGCCATTGGCAAAGTGTATCCATTTAAAACCATATTCATCCCTTACACGAAGCACGCGGCGAACGTTCAATCATCGTAATCATCCCCCTATTGTTTCCTAAGCGAAGTATTGTCCTTTTAAAAATGTCCCTCGTCATTAGATTAATCATACCATCAGATACCGGATAAGTGATTAGTACGCGATAATAGGGGTAGTTCATAATGTACTAGGCAAATCCACGTTAAAGGATATCTCTTATTGTAGGGGTTGCGGATGCGCGACGAGTCTCTACATATATGCAAAGGGGGGTTGAAATGCTGTATTATACCTAGAGAACGTACACCTAGACGGAAATGCAAGTGGTTCGCTCATACCGGAAGTGGCGAAAGGAGTCTCAACCCAATATCAGTACGGTAGACAGCCAACCCCTATAAACAACCCTTGCGTATTACACAATGTAGACACAAGTACTTAGCACGTTGCGTATAGATTAATTAAATTTTCCAGAAACACGAAAATGTACGTTCGCAAATTATAAGAATTTTTACAAAAATTGGAAAATAAATTATTGGGACTTGATTGTGGTTAATTGCGATTTAACGAAGGTACCGATGAATTCTATTTCGCTACGTCAATCGAATACAATTACGTTTCGCCCGACGACGAGCGATTATCGAAAATTTCTCAGTGGACGAAACAAAAAAATCACCAGCCATTTTTTCGATCCTGCCAAATGAAAATACCGCTAAGGGAAACAATCGAACGCGACGCTCATAACGAATTCTAGGGAATTTAAAAGTCGTGAAATTTTGTCTAGGGGATTACCGTTAACCGAGCTAAACCAAATGAAAACCAATTCCGTTTGCTTGAATCCCATTTAGGTAGTAAAAATTCACAAACCCCTGTATAATATATATACGTATATAGCGACAGTGTTATACGTAGCCACTTTTGAGTAGCCCAAAGAGAATGATGCTCCATCGGATCGATGCCGGAAGTATCAATTTGGTAGACGATTATACGACCACCCTTTGTGGTCATGTATACAGCTATTACGGTTACATTGTGGTGAATGGCTAGCAATAGTAGAATACGGTCTCTTTGGCTCTCTTGATGCTAATAATACCTACAGGCTGAATAACGTAACCTAGTTATTGTTTCTACATGACAAAAGGATGTCATAGCGATGTCCATTTAAAGACGCTAGAAACGTGTCGTCTTGAAAACGCGGCATAGCAGGCTGTCAACGTCGACTGATCGAAGAAGGCCTGATTAATTCTTTCAAGATTTTTACATTTTCTATACTTGCTGCGAGTGCAAGAGAGACGGACTTATGGGCGGTTATGCGTGTAAGAGAGAGACAGACATAGGCGATAACCAAAATCGTGGGTGTATTTATATACACTCTCTGTATCTTTCTCTCGAATCGGCTGTATAAATTTATTCGGATAATCCACTGTGTATTCTTCTTTACGACTTTCATACCGATACTTTTAATAGTTATTGCCGGCGTAGTGGTACCCGCTGAACAATTCTAATATTTGAGTTTTTTTTTTGTAAATATTAAATATTTATGTCGGCATTATTATTGAAGAATTTGGTAAATACTGTGCTGCTTGAGATTTTGATTGTTACGTGGTATCAAAGGGCGAAAGAGCCCTGTTTGCACGGCACTGCTCTGGACCAGACTATTGATCCAACAGAGCGAGAGAGAGAAAGAGAGACACGAGAGCGGCACAAGGGGGTGTCAGGGGCGTAAGGGGCGCCAGGGGCGGCAGTCTGTATTATTAACCCGATGCGAACTCACGTCCTTCGACGTGTCTATATGTACATGCGGGGGTTGGGCATTGGTGTCTAGCTACGTTTCCGGATTACATATGTCACGTGGATTGGGCAAAATGCATCACCACGGTCGTCGCAAAGTGGTAGTCACTGACTGTCATCGTCGTCGTAGTCGTCGATTGGAAATACAGGGTAACGTGTTATCAGGATGTTCCACGTTCTCGCGAGTCTAAAATTACTTGATCAATTTTATCCGCCCGGTGCAAAACTTCGTTTCAGCCTTTTTTTTCCTCCCCCTCTTCGTTCTGATTCGCCCTCGACGAACCCCAGGGAAAATCTCACGGGAGAACGAAGCGAGTGTTTTTCCACAAAAATGGAATTTTTTTAATGGAATTCCCATTTTTATCCAATAGTCGACAAGGGCGGAGGGGGGTGACCTCAAGATCTCCAAATTACGCCCTTGTTTTTTTTAATACACCCTGTATTTTATATTGTAACAAAAACTTCGTTTTCATTAGTCCCTCGTACACTTCATCGTTTCTCACTTTCACTTTCCCTTTAATCACTATGCATTTCAATTACAAAGTTACCCCTCCTCGCTATCCCACTTAGCCAAAAAGACATACTTTGGAAAACTAAAAAAAAAAAGCTTCGACGACAAAGCTATCACGAAAAAAAATGTTCTCCCAACAGGATCCGGATTAACTTGGCAGGTCCCGACATACGCGCTGGCAAAGAAAGTAACGAAGGAAGAGAACCAAACAAAAAGAAAGATGCACGACCAGACAAAGAAAGAAGATAACAAATGAAGCGCACGAGAAGAAGGGAAATAAAACATAGAAAATCATCAAAGAACCCAAGAACAATGTCCGAAGGTCTTTCAGCTTAGTAGAGCATGAGGGTATCTGGTCAGACAGTCCTGAAAGAATTCAAGGATGATCGTTTATCCCAAACAATATTTCCTCTCGCTGGATCATCCATTTGGCATCCATGGCTCCAGCTCAAGCAGTCGTTCATCATTGCTATATGCCAGTGATATCCATTCCATCTCATATCATACATATGATTTACAATGCTTAGCCAGAAATCCTTGAGCGAATTCCATTTTCATAAAAAATATCCGACACTTTCTTCTCGTACGGCCGACATAGCTTCGCTCTCTGTACCCAGCCAGAGTAGATGTGACCCTAAGTCGCCAGACTCGATCCTATATAGGAGTTTCAATTAGATCTGTCTCATAATGACTCTGCCGAGTGCTCATGACGCTTGATGGTTGATGGTTGATGGTTGATGGTTGATGGTTGATGACCCTCCTTTGGCACAGATATCACCCCAAGGGGTTCAAACCTTCCTCTACCTTCTACCTCTCTCTAGTCTTCGTGATGCGGAGTTGTTAGGGATGACGGTGTTTCCGGGTCGGACGAGTTTCTTTCTCGATCTGGACGTGTCACGCCATCCTGCTCAACTTCGAAGCTCAATAGTTGTGCGACGCCAACCGGAGAAACCATTGAACTCCTATCAGTACGGAGAATTGGAAGGACGACAGGAATGTATTGCAGAAAGAAAATTAAAGCGGGAACATTTAAACTCTTGATTTCTTTAACGTACCAAAAATATGATACGCGATGAAGGTAACTGTAATTTTTTTCCTCCATATAATTCAATTTCCATGTAAATATATTTTACGTCTTGTTCCCAGCTCCTTAATTACTTTCCTATTGTTTCGTCCCTTAATTAAGTTACGATCCGCGTTACTATATCTCGTGCATTAATTTCAATTAATTTTCACAGTTTTCAATCCCTTTTCGAAAATCCCCATTGTTACCGTGACTCGATCAGTTCGAATCCTTCAATATTTAATTACGGGGATGCAGTCTACGCTTTTTTTTTAAATATAGAAAAATTATGACAAAAATCTGCATATCCCATTATGACAACAGGAATTGATTTTGCCTGGGATATGATGAGTTGGTGTCCCTAGTTCTCACTGGGAAAGTTCCCCTAGGATCCTGATGAGCTCAGAGCACACTCTAACTCTCAAGGGAAGTTTTCTTAGTGCTAAGTACGTCAGGACCACGGGATAGCTTATAAGCATTTGTGAACTCGGCTTAAGAGGTGCAGTCAATCTCGCGATTCCCAGCAGTGCTGAATTATCGAAGGATAGAGCTTCCTGACCTGGATCTGTCACTGAATCCTCCTACCGGTAGGAGGGACGCTTGGAGGGTGCCTTACCCAGGAGTAAAAATGATCCTGAGAGGGATGAGACAAATGATCGATCAGTCGAAGTAGACCGATAAGAGGAAGAGGGAGGATACGAGATAAGGAGAGGAGGAAGAAAAAGAAGATGAAGAAGGACAGACGTGAAGCTGAATTGGTCTCTCCATATATAACACAGATGATTCCCTGCCATTACCAAGGATCTTTCGATGGATGCCAACCGCCTTTGATATCCCGCAGATATTGGATTCTACGAGCGCACGAAAAACTACCTGAGAAACTTTTCACTTGGGTTGGTATATAGATAACGACGGGAATGATAAAGAGACCGGATAGACAGTTTGAGCTAATGAATTTCGCCTTCGTTTTCATTCAGACTGCACCAATTCACATCGATGCTCAATTCTTGCATTGGCCGTACTAAATGTGCCGGTGCATCGTAGTGCAATAATAAAACGCACAGCATTGCGATGACATTGCAATGCTTGAAATGCACATACGCGACAGAAATGCATTAGTGAGTTGACGCGTGTTACGTATTGCGAAATACCTAAAATTATATACAAATATACAATATATTTTTTCATAATTTTTCTCTCTTCAGTGTTCTACGGTGCATTGGCTGTGATGCATCTGTTCCGAGTGCACCCGAGTGCATCTATTCCTACGATGCACTCCGCCTGACGCTAGGTGACGCGGCTTGGCCATATCGCCTCGGGAAATACGTTGGTGCAAAAGTCACGGAAACGTCGGTTCGTAACGATCCTTGATCCTCGCTCAATTGATCCCACGGCATTTCCTGCGACCGTATATAAAAGTCCTATAGTATCTGCGACAAGCTACGATGTTTCCGTGAGAATAGAAAAAAAAGAACAGGGCCGTACAAAAAAAATACCATAGTGTATCATACGAATAATCAAGCGTTTCGATAACAACTTTTTAGGAAAAAAAAGGTCAATTCCTCATAAAGCGATAAAAACACGAGCGGCTTCCGTACTTTTAACCGGAACGCGCAATTGTACCGGCCACGACGACTGGCGCAATGAATTTCATGTAACTCCGGCAATTCCGTTTGCCCACTCGTGCAAAATTCGCCACCGGTATTCGGTCTAACGTTGCGAAACGCAAGCGACGTATTAACGTAGATATACATATGTACAGACAGACAGACTCGCTAACTGACTTTCTGTCTTTATGGGAATATATCGTGTGTGGATATATATATATATATAGCACGACGTATAGTATTCAGAACGGCTAGAATACATGTAATAATGAACATACGTGAGAATCAACACAGTTGCAAACAAGTTGCTTTACGCTACGCCATTAAAACTCAGAGACTGATGATCTTTCGCCACAGCGCTCCAGATATATGATATAATACGGCGCACAGTCATATATATATATATATATATATATATATATATATATATATATACAGACACGTGTCTAATTGTCTCAGTTTATGGAATTTGCCAACTTTAATATAGCGAAAGTCAAATCTTTCCTTGAGCCTCGGAACGGCCAAAAATAATTTCGTACCAATTTGCCATTTGTGTCCTGAGTACTACTTCCATCCACACGGATTACTTTATCCGTAAGCTGTACAAATTATATATATATATATATATATATATCGCTCAAATACATTTCCTACCGACACTATTATCCTACCTGACGCATCTGTCAGTATCGATGATAGTAAAAATGGTCAAAAGTCACTTTCCCCGTGCGGCGACGTACGTTTTATCGCCGGCGACCAGATGCGCATTACAGCCAATAGGACACGCAATGCGCGTAGACGGATCGTCGCTGCGGCAACACGGTAGAACGCAGTTCCGAGTTCTGTAGGTCAGTTACTGTTGTACTGTTACTGTTATACTGTGTTAACGGTTGGACTCAGCTCTCGGTGCTAGCCGGTAATGCAGTTCTGTCTGCGATCACGGACAATTCTCTGTCCCAGGCCAGACGAGTAATTCCAGGTGAGAATAGGAAGCCGATCTGTCAGCGTCCAAGCACATACAAGAAACAGTATTGACGCCGAACTTTTGAAAGACACTGTAGTCCCTGTAAAAGTTTCATTTCGCGGACACGCGACCTGTAGCGATATATTTTATTTTGAAAAAAAAGAAAAAAAAATGGTACCGAGCCATTTGATTCAACGCGCGCACGCTCGACCATTAATAATAAGCACTCTCGGCGAGACGATTAATAACGCGAGAGATTCTTAATTGATTGTCCCGCACGCGCGACTAATTAAATATCCGTACACGTCGTCGAGTCAGCCAGCCAACGTGCCGCCCACGACGTCGCGACGTTTTCTCCTATCGAGGAAGGAAAAAAAAACTTTTTTTTTTCACCAATAAAATTTGACTTCCACGGACTCGCGTTGCGCAATCGACCATTGTAGGGTAAAGAGATCAGAACCGTGGGCTGGTACGACACACGTGAATTAGAATTTCTAATGGGGAATATAAACAATGGAAACGACGATTGGCAGCTTATAAAACGCTCTCTAATCCCGGACGTGATTTTAGACAGCCGTACAGGCCCCTGGTTTATACCCAGCGAGCCAGAAGAAAGAATTTGTTCAACCTCACTTTCGTTTCTCACGCGACCCAAAATGGGCCCTACAATTTTTCCAACGTACTTAATAAGTATTACAATGTCATACCTATATACTAGGTATATTTGTGCGCGACTTTACGAGTCGGATGTATAAAAATGTGTGAAGTAAAAAAATAAATAAAAGCAAAGCGGGGAGAAGAAGGAGGGGATGTAACATCGCGACACATAGCTCATGTGCAAGTGAACATTGGTATGCAAACGTGACAGGTCACGACAGTGAGTCCCGGCAAGAAGGCAGCAACCGATTGAAGTCATGCTATGTGTGCGTGGTCTATGTATTTGTGTATATATAGTATATATATATATATACTACAGTAAATATATAGTTGCCGGCATCGCTGTCACGTTTAAGATTCTTCAAGACCGCTCGAGAATTCCAGGGGCCTTAATGGATCCCATGGACCAGATACGAGGATTACGGATGCTGCTGAGGTGATCGCGTGATTAAAAATTTTTTCTTTTGAAATTATCGTAAAAAAACTTATGACAAGTATCAAAGAAATGATACGTGAATACCGAATTGGTCCTGTACGTAGATATAGGAAGATCGACTGAATCGGGCATAGGGCCCAAATGAGATTAAAAAGAAGCTAGGATTTCGGGACCAGTTCGGTAAGGTGCTTTGTGGGTCTCTACTTCGTCTGGGCCTACTGTTATCAGTTTGCTCTTTTTTTTTTGCTTCCGACAGAACCGACCAACGGACAGACAGACAGACCACTGGGCTAGGGTGTATAACCCTCTGCCGCAAGAGGATGCTGATGGCTGCGTTGGACCCTGTAATTATAAAGGACCGGTTTCTATCGTGGCCCTATATGTATAGCTACTCGTATACGTAGCTATATAAGTACGTCAGCTATACATAGGTTATACAGCTTATAGGTAGGTAAGGCAGGTACGTTAAGTTCGTGCATAATTGTCTGGGACTTGCGTCGTCAAAAATATTACGGCCCTGTACGTGCACGGGGTTAAAGTGGCCGTGGATGATAGCGAAGGCAGTTAAAAAAGGGGTTCAGGCTGGG
This sequence comes from Calameuta pygmaea, assembly GCA_031762395.1. Classification (NCBI taxonomy): domain Eukaryota; kingdom Metazoa; phylum Arthropoda; class Insecta; order Hymenoptera; family Cephidae; genus Calameuta; species Calameuta pygmaea. The sequence goes on along the minus strand of JASANN010000352.1, from coordinate 1,714,156 downwards.
AGTGGCCTTATAGAGAGACTCGATCTATCGCACCAAGCAGGTACCGTACGATGGAGCAAGGGTACAGGGCCCAAATATGTTAGATACTTCGAAGACGATTTGATGGGCAGTGAATTTATTGACGTAATCAGGTGACCTGAATTTCGCAAGGCCCTAGAAGGCCCTATAGTGACGTTTCAGGGCTCGTGGCTTATCTTGGATCTCATTGATATTCATTTTCTGACGAATGCATTTCCAATATGGCGGACTGTGGTAACTCGAGGAAAAATGGCGGTTTGCGTATCAAATTACGAGAAACGCTTGGACTCTTAGTCACTCGAGAATTCCTGGGTGCTCTCTCTCTCTCTCTCTCTCTCTCTTGGTGCATTGGGTGCACTGGACGTTATAGGGAGTGGGAGAGGGAAGAGAGAGAGAGAGAGAGAGAGAGAGAGAGAGAGAGAGAGAGAGAGAGAGAGAGAGAGAGAGAGAGAGAGAG
>JASANN010000352.1:1652449-1713581 GCA_031762395.1 Calameuta pygmaea | reverse complement strand
AGAGAGAGAGAGAGAGAGAGAGAGAGAGAGAGAGAGAGAGAGAGAGAGAGAGAGAGAGAGAGAGAGAGAGAAAGAGGCTGAGGTCGAGTGAGAGAGTGGTGAGCAAAACAGAAATAAATTAATTGAATTGAGTAAAATTCCCCTGGGGAACAATAGGAGATTTTTATTTTTAAATAAAGTATACGTACCGTCTTCTGCTGCTTGGTTATATCAGTCGGTATTTCTTTGGCAATTTGTAATCGTCACGCGTGTTAAATTCATACCGAGCGCAGATGCACTATTATTCAATTACATATGTGCATCGTGTGCAACGGTGCACGCGCATTGTGCTTGTCGCTTCTGAAGATGATATATGCTTCTAATTAATCTGGAACGTCGAGTAGGCTATTTTAATAATTGTATCGATCGAACCAGATTACCGAGCACTTTGTCTGCTAATTTAAATTTCGCGGGATAATTGATTCACGGTGTGACTGAATATCGATAGTGCATCAATTTATTAGTGAATATAGGTATATTCCCCTGTATAATTCATATCACTGTAACACATCAATATACGAACTGTCGTGCCGATGATAATTTTGAAAAGAAAAAATTTCTCTTCGTCAGTTAACTGATAAATTCTTGAAAAATCAATAAAGTTCATATAAAAATCAAAGGTAAAATTCAAATTTCTAAATTCTAAAAAAATTAAAACGTCATCTGTAGCCACATCGTCCTTCAACCGTGAAGACGCTTCATTGCACCGCGGTTTTCTGCATAGTCGAGCACCATAGAAAGTGGTAACGGTAAACGTCGATCAGCCACGAGACGTCGAGACGCTACTCGACGCCAGCCAAACATCTATTGAACCCCACGATCGCGAGTTCTCATTGACAAAATAAGTGAATTAAAAAAAATTTTCCAAACTAATACAAAAAATCTCACCCCTATTATCTCGCAAAGCCCAAGCGTCCAAAAAATTTTAACGCACCAAAAGCCCAACAAATAGACGACGAGCGTCGTCTTTCAGGTCGCTAGGCAACGGCATGCTTTTCGATTCCATCCTCGCGGTTGGTACGACTGGCGCTTTTGTCTCTCGTACTCGGATCAACAGAGCTTTTGTGAACAACTGACTTTCGCTCCACGAGATTCAGACTCGTCAAAATAATAGCCAAGTTCCGAAGAAACGTAAAAGTCCCATTAAAAAAAAAAAAAAAAAAACACCCAAAATAACCCCAAAATCCATGAATCGACAATTATTCATATAAAGAAAAAAAATCGCTTAATTATTTTTAAAAATTACAACCTTCATTCTCATCATACCCAAGAGGCAACGATAATCGATCAATCGATCTGATATTAATCTCGATCCACCCAGAAGACCCATGCCACGTACAATACCATACAGGTTGTACATATCGTACAGGTACAAGTGGCTACAGGGTTGTAAGTCCAGGTCGAGTATCAGGATAGGACGATCCCGTTGGTAGTGACGCAGGATCGTTAAAGAGATTTAGGTGTACGGATAAGCATAACTCACCATAATTGCAGTGAAGTCTCACCGCCCAGGAGTAGAGGGAAGTGCATAGTCGACCGCACCATCTGTAACGATAAAGGCGTCCTTTTATTTACTTCCTTTATTCAAAACCTACTAGCAGGCACACAGCATCCCACTATAACCCTTCCTCCCTCCTACCCTCCACCCTCTCCCACACCCTGCGTAATACCACCACCTCTTACCAGTAATGCTAGGTACGACTACTCCCTCCCCCTCGCCCCCTTTCAAGATTCACACTTTTTTCTCCTCCCCTTATTTATTTCTCTATCCAATATGGCAACGCATGCATCATGTTACAAACGAGAGGCCTTCGCACGGAGCCACCTTTAATCCACTCTTCTTAACCATTCTGCACATCTTAATATCACAGCCATCAGACATCGGGCAATAATAAGTAAGGACGTTGCTCTTGGATAGGGGGTCGGAGGGGGTGCCATTCGTCATGATTACGGCACTGTCGTTGAAGCGGTATATCGCACAGGTAATACATATGTGGTACGGGCGAGTAATGATTAAAAATTTTTTTTTTTCTTCAAATTTTCGTGTTTAGTAATGATGCTTGAAGATATATTTGTTTTCCTATCCTAAGCTTGGTAGATTAGGTAATGTCATAAAAGTTGCCTAATCAGCTTTCAAGTCGGTTGCAATTATCCTGTATGAGGAGGTCCCGTCCTTGTTGAGCTGGATTTACGTTGAGGTTGGTAATTTAAGTGGATATGGTAATCTCATGGGAATATCAAGGGATGACGAATTTAACAGTACTAGTCGTACTGGCTAGTCGACTGATTATTTATGTAGGGGGTTGTACGTTCGCTAAATGGAATTTCTGAATTTGACTGGCGGGTAGGTATACGCTGTCTGAGAGTTATGGATATTTTATGTATATTGCGTGGAGTATATGTATAGTATTTAATATATAATATATCATATACGTAGTATGTCTATAGTACTGCTGCAAGGTCTAACTTTTTGTGGGTAATCAGGAAACGTGCATAGAGATGATTATTTTCTCTACGTATGTCTCCGATGTCCCCAAGGGGTAGTTAAGGAGACTCGATAAGGGTGTGTCAAGCCGATGACGAATAAAAATGAAGTAACCGAAATTTGTAAAAAAAAATAATTGTTCTCTTCGCTATCCAGTCGTTTAAAGATATTCAAAAAAAGAATGACATTTTCACGGCCACTCACTGTTTCTCATACAGAGAAGGATATTCCAAAAGTACATTTACCACCGTCTCGCGAGCTATAAAAAAACGCACCCTCATTTTCCCGAGCCTGTAATGAAAATAATCGGGTAAAAGCCGCCCTGCCCACGTTCGCCCGGTTACCCACTTTTCCCAGTGGCAGGTAGCAGTAGGTTCGACATTACGTTAATCGGCCATGCGAAAACTCAGAGGGGGTTGTTTTTACCCTGTGCCAGAGTAAGAAAAAACTTTTGAAGATTCATACATCATCCTTTTTATTCCACTCTTTTTTATTTTTCTTATCCAATTTTCTTCACTCATCCCGCTATGTCATACCTTGTTCATTACTGTTACATATGCAAAGGCGCATGCGCGTAGTAAACTGACAGTCAAGAGACGATAGCGTTGCCATGACGATCTGCGCTCTATAAAAGGACATTTGTATTTCAGAGATTCGTAGACGAGGGTGCAGTTAGGGGGGGGGGGGGGTAGGAAGGAGACTGGAGGTCACGTGACAATTTTACTGCTATTCGTGGATCGTATAAACAAAGTGCAGTTCCGTTTAATGAGATACGCTTGAGGGGTGAAATGCCACTGAGAAATATTTTCCCACGGGAAGACAAGAGCAGGGTGGGTACCGTAACCTCTGACCCGTCCGTCACACAATTTCAGAGAGACAGTTGTCATTTTCATGATCTCAGCCGCTGCGACTGTGTAAGTGGAAAGAAAAAGAAAAAATTAAAAAATTAAAAAATACAAGAATCAAAGGACTCCCGGTCGAAATATCGATTTATCGAAAAAGATCTTTTACGAGCCAAAAAAAAAGAAGGAAAAAAAGTGTCTTTCTTGTACGAGTCAATTAGTCGCTGTTTGATCTTGGCAGTTTGCCATCAGAGCTTTGGGTGCGGCTCCTAATCAAGATAGGTCGTACACGTCAACGACGAGCTGCTAGGGAATTGTCCCACTGAAATTCCCTAGTGCTAATCCCTGACGCTCCTTTCTTTACTTACCCCGTAAGACCACGAAGAAAACAAGAGCAATGAGGAATTGTGCCAGCTGATAACAACAGATACAAGAGAGTAAAGAAAAAAAAAAGAAAAACCAATGAAAGATGGCGTTATCATAAATTAAATATAGCAGTCAACGACACCGAGCGTATATGGATATTTCCAGACATCGTGTCAGAAAATCGTGATGGTTCGAAGTCTAGGGAATTTTTTTTTTATACAGACCACACGCGTGTCTCGTTCTCAGAATCATTTTGAACGATCGTACACACGAGAAGAGCATCAGACAAAGAGAAAAAAAAAGGATGAACAGAGCAAAACGTCTCGTCAGCTTCTATTCGGCTGACTCAGACAGGCTATTTATTTTGCCCTATACCTTTACCACAGCCCTTCCTTACTCTTGTCTTTTCTTAAACATCCCCCATTATCCGAAACACATATGTGCTTTCGCTCCCTGTAAAACACGCCAACTTCCCTCTTTCGCTAACCCCCCCCCCCTCCCCCCACACGAATGACTGAAGAAGCTCGCGTTCGGTCGGTAGTAAAAATTAAACGTTTTCTCACAGTCCGTATAACTGGCTATACTGCGAGGACCAACATTTGCGAGAGAGAGAGAGAGAGAGAGATAACGATGATGACCAAAGCATAGAGAGAGAGAGAGAGAGAGAGAGAGAGAGAGAGAGAGAGAGAGAGAGAGAGAGAGAGAGAGAGAGAGAGAGAGAGAAAAGGTATACCGGACAGTAACTGCATACAAACGGAATTTACAACTGATAATGGTATCGCAATTAGATGGCCAATCGTGATTCTACACGAGAGCCAAGTTAAAGGGGAGTTCACAGGATGAAAAAAAAAAGACTGGCGCGGCAAAACTTTAGTGAATTTAACGGGGTCGTAAAGGCAGAGTCAATAAGGTGTTTCGAGCCCAAAGGGGGTGTTACCTTTCCGTACGAAACAGTCTTGTTTCCCGAGGGCTCGAGTGACGTCAGACACTACACCAGAGGCCGTATAGGTTATGTGCAGCGAAAGACGGTCCAAGTTCAGCCGATGCACGCGAGCGAATCACTTCTCTATGTCCTTTGTCTCTATTTCTCCTCCCTTAACACCAAATTCTTAACGTCTTCTCGCTCACTCTCTTTCTTCCAAACACAAACCAATATTCATTATACAAAGTGCTCCGTCACTTTTGATCCTCGAGTCATGCACACTTCGACATATACATATAAAAAAAAAACGAAACGCATTGCATTTATATTCCAACACCCGGTACATTGACTTCTCGGGTTTCGCGCTACCAGGAATCCTGGACTGTACGTATTATCGCCTAGCGGACTTCTCCTGTATCCGGTGTCGTGTTTGGAACGTACGACTCCACGACGACGGTGCATAATGAAGCGCGCGACAATGGACGCCGTTGCAGGGATGCAAGTGGAGATAAAAAAAATTTAACAACGGCAAACCTCATATCCATATATAAAGGAGCAAGTAAATACCAGCCAAGTAAACTAAAGGTTTAACATAGCGACGATTAATGTCGTCAAGACGATCGGAGACGGGACGCTATACTTGGTGAACCTAATAGAAAACGACTTGACCTCCTGTACGAGGAATCTTCTGGAGAGAAGATATAGCTGTATAGTCGGGATAACGGAGAAACAATGCGGAGTAATGTGACGTCATACATAAGGTACGTACGTCTATGTCAAGTATATGATATATGCATATATGAATTTATGCATATATAAGGGAAGGGTTATACCCGTTACGTCGAACTATACTTGCAGATTATTACGGAGTCGTACGTCGAGATAGCCGGACTGCATAACAATGCCTGGAAGAGGATCGGGCGTGCCACGGAGGATGGTTAATCACTGTCGGAAACTTCTTGCAAGGCCACCCCAACGCGCCTTGCAGCCTAAATTGCACCAGGGAGTTCTGGCTATAATTATTGGTAACACTGCGAGAGCTTTCGGTAGTTTACGGCAAAGGTCGGTCCGGTCGGTAGGTATAAGATACGTATATACGGCCGTCGTGAGTTCGGTACGAATGGGATATTAAAATTTTCGGTTTGAGGAGGTGAAGAAAAAAAAAATTCCCTAGAAGTCACCAGTATATCGTGAAACGTCTTAAGTCATGATTATTCGAAAATATTTACACTACGTCATCAGTGTTCCAGATGTGAAATTCTGGAACACCTGAGTATCTTTATCTCTCTCTCTCTCTTTCTTACGCGTGTACCTATCGATCCTTTTTTTCGAATCTCGACTAATAAGCTTATCAGTGAATCAATAAATTTCAAAAGTCATCAACCAATTGACACACGTGACTCCCACGCGTATTTCACTAATACTTTTTTCTAACGGCTTATGGAGCGCATAGGAAACGAACACGCGTCAGAAAATTACTTTGAATTTACCTATAAATCCTTCCGGCTCGTATTGACAGGACGAAATAGACACGTCGGAGCAGGCGTCACTTGACATTTTCCAAAGGACGAGTATAAAGAGCACAGTCAGCGCTACGTGTTAAACTGAGGTCAGCAGGATTGGCGAGCCATTGCGGAGAAACGTTCTTTCGAAAAGCTTCCATTTTTTTTTTTTTTTTTGTAAAATTGCCTCTTTGCTTAAAAAAGAAATAAAATTACCCAGAATAATTTTTCAAGAAAAATAATGCACCAGATGTATCTTTCATAATCCTCGGATACTCGTAGCGCAAGTACTCACGTGTACACGACGTAAAGTAAGACAGGACTAGCAAGAAGATACGCAGTATACCTATGTATATAGAACGCGCGAGTACGAGCTTCTATTCTTCCGAAGTGTTTCCTGAAACGACCTATAGCGCTATACTGGATTTTCTATACATAGCTCGATGCTGGCACGAGTGCCTAACAATGAGTACAAAATCGATGCTTAGCTGTTGGCGTGCACTTCGCCACTGACCTACTCTACGGTAATAATAGAAGCAGTTTCAAACGGAGACGATTCTACACGAGAATAATACAACCAAACAAAAAGTAAAGCCCGAAGTGGATAAATAAAGCCGAGGAAATAGCTGGGCTTTTGAAACGTTAAATATATAAAAGAAAAAAAAAAGAAAAAATATTATCCAAGGTACAGCCACTTGGTATGATCGTAAAAAAAAAAAAAAAAATGCCACTGTTACCTGTTCACAGTAGGATAATCGATCTACGACCTTTTCAATGACACACGTATGTAACGTAACATGTGGTTATAATCGAGTATTCGCAATATACGTTTCTACATTTGTCACTGTGTCCAGGTGTTGGTTGCTTGTTTCACGCAGCGAATAAAGTTCCCAACGACTTTCTCCAAATAATACACATACCCGGTGTTCGTGATATTACAGCTGCGCAACTAGTCGCTAATTGCCGGTATAGTAATCGTGACGAATACATATGGCGAACGGGAGGGAGATGAAAAAAAATATATTTTCCACGTATATTCCAATGGGAAATTATGCGAGGAAGTCGTCGTGGTGTTTTCCGAGTCTTGAACATATATGCACCTAGTAGATTACGCGCGAGAACGTTACGTCTTATGGGAAGAGACGTGGCTGCAGTTACTCATGGGAGACAATGGTTTTCGTATCGGAAGGGGTAGAGGAACGTGTGGACGACGGAAGGAAGCAGCGTTCTTGGGTACGAGAAAAGGAAAAATAAATGGCGAATGAATGGAGGAAATAATTAAAAAAAAAAAAAAAAACGAGTACGAGGGGTTATTACGTAAGAGGATCGAACCGGTATTACGTACCGTAATTGTTGGTGTCTGAGAGCGAAAAAAAAATTAATTGAGTCACTCTAATGAGGAGACTGGATGGTAGGGTGATGCGTGTAAACGAAAATTCGTATGGACGGAAAAAAATGATTACTGAAGCGATAGTAAGATGTGATTGGACAATAGCGGATGTTAGTAAGAATATGACGGAGGAATTCTTTCAAAATTAACCATTGTGATCGTAAGTTTCAATAGTTTACCTTGTTACCCCGGGATTGGTCCAGTGGGGTTTCTGAGCCGCCCCAACTCAATGCTTTGTTAAATGACGAAATAAAATCGCATATTATTCCCAGGTATGATGTTACTAGAACTGTTGTCATTGTCACTAGACATTTTTTTTTACCATAACAACCGTTGCTATAGTATATATATATAGCAGCAGTAGACGGGAGCGCGACATCATTTTTACTTGTAGGGGACTCATTCACGTATAGATCCATAATGAGAGATGGCCCCTCAAAGTAAAACCCATATCGTGAACCGACCCTACATATTCTTCTAAGTAACGACAGGGACAGTCCATGATAAAATGTACCAGCAAGTACATTGATTCCATGTAATCGAAGGACAGTCAATAGATCCGTACCTACACTGTACATTGAAGACAGTGAAAATAAGAAAGCGAATGGGAGGAAGTGCTTGAACAGTAGGTACAGCGTAAAGCAAGGAAATTTCACAACGATCAAAATGCCTGAGCCTATTAAGGTTTATTCACAGTGTAAACGAGACAATAATAATTTAATGTAAGAAAGAAAAAACATCATCAAAAAAAGCTTCAATCATTCCCAGCATACCCGACAGCTAAAATTACAAAGATCCTAAATATGAAATTAAAAGAAATATTTGTAAAATTATACAAAACTTTCGGCACGGTATCAATATGAACGAGCCTTTATTCGATCGTTCCGTAATGAAAGACAATTCCACGTTCCTACTGCTCATGTTCACTTTTACACACAATATACCTATATACATATGTACCATAATATACATATACATATAATGTACCTGAAGAACAGTTAAGGGGCGTACGAGTGGAGCGCGTATTATGTAAAGATATATAGATCCTTACACGAGGTCCATTGGTATATGCGTATTGAAGAGAAAAGAGGAAAGAGTATATAAATATATATATATATATATATATATATCTCCCCCTTAGTGGGTCAATGAAGAAAGTATATATATACACGAGCCCTGTATAACAGTGCGCCCGTCGTTATATTCACAGCACACCGCAGAATCCATGTATCCGTTTAACACGTGTACGCACACGTGGGACATTAACAAAGGCACATATATATGTATATACGTCCCTGCTACAAAACAAAACTCGATAATCGATACGGAAAGATCGTAATTGAGATCGATTGACTGTATCAATACGCGGGCAGTATCGATACTCGCGCATTCCTATTACTCGCCTGGTATTAGAATTAGATAAGAATTACGTAATTGCGACATGTCACTTTTTACCGTTACAAATGACCCACGTGCTCATTCGTCACTTGTAATTCATATGTAAATTCGATCCTTATCGGCAAGCATCTGCAATGGCAGAAAAAGAGACACGCGATACCGCATGCTAAAAAAGTACTTAACACTGTCTAGACCAATTAATCTTAAAGCATTAAAAAAAAAAAAAATATTCTTTCTATCTCGCACACGTAAGCACGTGATTTTTAGCATGTGAAATATATTTATGTATACTTGTTTCAATTAGATCGTTAGTCTTGCGCATACTCGTCGATCCTACCTGCGATCTATAAAGTACCAAAAAAAAATTATCACTTTCGCATGCGTATAATATTTTAGTAATATACGTAACCGTTAAGAGGCAATTTAACGTGATAAACGTATCTACCGATTTACTTACATGCATATCTATCAAGAAGCAGCATCCCCTTTTATCACAGAAATATTATCACGACGGGCATAAATATCCCACGACCATTATACAATCTTGGATACAGAAACTGGATTGCGTAGATCTGCGTACAGTACAAATTTGCAGCTAGGTATGATACGTTCAACGGAATACGCAACAAGAACCTATAGAATACCAGTATACGGATATGCTATTGTCCAATACATTATAGCACAGTACCATAGCACCCGTCGTAGCATTATAACGTGTAAAGTATCCATTTCCCATCAACGACTGGATTCATCCCCATCAAGCTGCATCCTTATTGAAACTGCTCCCGATTTTCGTCCTTTATTCGTTTCCCTTAGTGACTTCGTTTTAAAAAATTGTCTCCATTCTCAACGAACGACTAAAGGCGAGCGAAAAGTCACAGCGCCGAATGAAGTTATCGAATGGCAGAGATCGATAAGTAACGCATCGTACGTGAAAACCAATCACAATGTTTGCTCAGTCGGTACAGTAGGTAACACTTGTTCCCAGGTGCGTTCGCAGGTTAGACCCAAATAATATATAGTGGAAGTATCAATTGCGTAAGGTGAAATTACGCCGGGGGCCCAAAAATAACAACAAAGACCTGTCACTCTCGCCCTTTTGCACAAGACTGTACGCGTGGTAGTATCCACGTTATGCATATAGTTATAGTAGGTTCACGAGAGCCACGTGCTTTTTTTTTGACAGTTCGCAATGCAATACTGTTCTTTTTTTCTAAAATCACACAAATTAAGATTTAATTCACGTGTACACTTTGTAACAAAAGTTTTATCCAAAGCCATGTGTGATTTTCTTTAAAAAAAAAAAAAAAAACTTCAATCTTCAATTTCTCCGAAAATTACATTGAACTCCTGTACTGCCTATACTTTGTACGTACTGTTACATAATGATATAAGTGGCTATAGGCGTGTATGGTTATTCACGCGTTCCCATCTACCAGCTTCTGCCTATGTATATCGAACGATGTGTTCACGGCACGTTTAAAACAAAATTAACCTACCTTTTCGGACCCCGCCCGTTATATATAAAATACGAAATGATCATTATATACGATTTCACGAAGATACGTGCTCTCGTATGACAATACACACATATGGCATATCTGGTCCATAGCCAACCATAAGGCTAGTTTCACACGGGACGTACGTTTAAACGCAGTCATCATATGTGCCTGTGTATATGATCGCGAGTAAAGGACAGAGATAGAGAAAAAGAGATTTAAACAGAGAATTAACAGTACTTACGTAAGCACCCGACCAATCAATATACTTCAGGCGTAATTTGCATTGTCATTTTTTTTCGTCATTATTTTCACACGCAAACTCTTTCCATTGTAATCGTCGATACGACTACGACTAGGCAGAGGACGAATAAATCCTTGCAGGATACATTTCTCCTGGAACTCACTTGCTTCCTTCTTACGTCTATCGGGCACGAGAGAAAGATAGAAAAAAAAGTATCTTATTTTCGAAGTAACATTTAATTTTACCTTGAAATTCCACGAATGCCACGCGTCGCGACGCACACGACGTCGTTTGATCGACGCACCCTGTATATATATATATACTACCGATATTGTGTAAGTACTCGTATACATATATACATATCTCAATATCACAGGGTGGAATCGCTATTCATTAGAATGCAATGGCATTCTTAGGCATACGGGTAGAAACAGTAGAATCTTCGATCGTTAACCAGATACCATCGACTAGGATGCGTGCTGGTATTCAAGAGTGTTCCGGTGTGTAGTGTGCTTTACGTAGTAAGGGGAAAAAAAAAATAATAACAATCACGATAATAATAATACGCGACGAGTGTACGTCAGAGATAAAAAAAAATTATCGTCGAAACGTGTGGAAACTGCAAAGGAATTTCTTTCAGAGATCCAAAGGATGTTTTGGTGCGTGGGTCGTTCCCGGTGCTTTTGAAAATATCCAGAGGGCGACGAAGATTCGAGAAAGAAAAAAAGGTTGCACGAAACAAAAAAAAAGGAAAGAGAAGCAAAGGAACGAAAACGCCACGAGCAGAAGGGATTTCGAATGTTTGGTAAACCGAAAGGTCCTGTGTGCTCTGGCAAGTGCCACTTGCTTGGCATATACATATACATATGCATGTATACATATAGATATACCAAGTACTTGGGGCACATGGCTGAAGACTTAGGATTCTAAGCGATCAGCGTCTTGACGCCTTGGCAACCTGAAAACGTCCCCGCCTTACTTGTTTTCCCCGAGGATCTCGAGGTATAACAGAGGGATGTAAAACACCCTTAAAAGTATCTTACAGACATAGTTCTGCAAGTAGTCTGACTCGTGGCCGTTACTCTCTCTCTCTCTCTCTCTCTCTCTTTTCGTTTCCGTGGATCTTAGCCTTTACGTCCGATTTCGTATGCGAGACACCATTTCGAATCGCCTTTTTGACTTGGGCTTTATAAACGACTCTTTCTCCCCCCTCGCCCCGTCCTTTCTCCGCTATCTTCATCTGTGCCTCAACTTCCTCCTCTGTACTTCGACTTTTGCCTCTACCGCACGAGATCGTCAGCCATGAACTTCGTGATTCGAATTTCGAAATATCGTCAAGCGCTCATCGTGTACACGTGGCTTCACGGCTAAAGAATTATCGGAAACGTTAGACAGTGTACTTCTGGCTTTGGAATTTTATTGGACCGAAGAGACTCGGTTTGTTGCGACTTTCGTTGATGTGTCCTCCAATCTAAATGCACCGCTCGACGTATACATCGCACACTATAGGTTACAGACTGGTGTCTTTCGAAAGAGTTTATATGTATACATAGATATATCAATAAATTCCACACATACCTAATGACAATATAAATGGCATATGTCAGTCAAACGTAGTTGAATTGCGTATAAAAATTTGAATATCTCCCACGGAGAAATAAAAGGTTGTCTAGGAAGAAAAAAAAAAAGAAAAAATATAAATCAATAAAAAAAATCATTCACGAAATCATAGACGAGCTCCTTAAACCTCTTAAGGTGAGCGCCAATCACGTAAAGCCGCCCACGCAATCGGCGGCAACAATTCATCGGTCATAAACGCGTCGACTTCTAGATCGCGATTCTCTATCTCTCTCTCTCTCTCTCTCTCTCCTCTCTCGTCGTACCTCTTCGCACCCTAAGATCGCCCAAGGGGACACTAGATCAACGCGAAGGTCGAGAAGTCGTAAGTATTTTTCATTGGCAGAGCGTCAAAGAGAACAATAATGATAACAACAATAGGATAAAAAAGGTTCAAAGGGAAAAGGAAAGAGAGGAAAAAAAGAAAAAAAAGAAGAAGAAACATACGGTCGGAATAAGGAGAGTCGCGTGTAAGCCGTTCGTTAGGGCGGTACGCGCAATCACGCTGATCGTCCAGGAAATCAATTATCGCGCGAGCCGACTTGGTATTGTAGGTGGTACGTGGTAGGGCGGAGGAAAGAGAACCTTCCGCCAACCAGACGGAACAGAAGGAGACAAATAACGGATGAAAGAAGTAAAGAGGAATAGTGCGACGATGGTAGATTCGTGGTTGAGAAGAGAGAGGGGGGAGGCAGAGGGGGAAGGAAAGGCTAGCGGACGAGCAATCAAGGAAGAATGCCGTATCGCATGTAACGGCACGATAATTCAATCCGAATTCGTTTCCCGAGTTCGTTAAGGCACGCCAATCGGCGACAATGAGCGACAATCCTACAGCGACTTGTAGGAGAGTCGTATATGTATATATACATACATATATATACATACCTACATATATACGTAGAGACTCATAGTAAGAGTCGCAGAGAAGACTTTGTCGACAGAGTCCGAGTGTCTCTCGTTCTTTTCGTCAGATATCTATTTTGTCCAGCATCCTGTAGCCTTTAAAATCTGGTACCTATACGTGTAGTGGATATATTACAATATATATCTATAGTACAGTGAACAGATACAAGCTACTATAGTCAATCCACAGAATGAATAAAAAATTTTTTTGACAGACGCAAAATAATTATTTTCAAAAAAACCATGCGTACATCAGGCTTTTCGTTAAATTCTAGTCACAAAGTACGCATACGCGTATGCGGTGAAATGTATTATTTTGTATTAAAAAAAATGTAAGGAATTTTAGGGAAAGTAACGTGTGACTTGCTGATAACTTCACTGTCGTTTGCGGAACTGTCAAGAAATAAGACACTTTGCTCGTGCGCCCATTGTATGCTGTACCGTATGTTGTCCAGATATTTGAAAGGATGCGAGGAACAGAAACGTGTTGTCATGTAAAAGTAGACTTTTCAATGCGAAGTAAATTCATGGCCGAAGGTCACAATTTTTTATGACGGATGAATTCGCGCACATCAATATATGTGTATGTGGATCTTTGTCAAAAGTTCCGAGGTGCGTCTCCTGTGAAACTAGTCAGTGAAACTGAAGTATGGAAAATATAGCGGCACAAAGACATACAGGTTAAAGCACGCATCATAAAGACATCCTGGATACGACTTCTTAGAGGCTCAATAGACACTTTCACTGTACTTATCGTAATTCGATTGAATCGATGGATCGAGGGGGTAGCGGTGTAGTTGAGACACCCTTTAGATGTTTCAAATTCGCTATAAGGACTGTGAGTGCGAGAGAGACGAAGTTATGGGCATTCCCGTGGGTAAGATAAAGAAGGGACCTACCCTCGAGTAAAATAAAACTATCATGACTCGAAAGAACAAAGAAATTCTCAAAACTATGAAAAACGTTTAAACGTTTTTAAAAATGTGAAAATCTACCAAAAAAAAATATTCCAAAAATTACATTGCCATATTCAATCCTAAAAAGAACCCTTCATCTATTCTATTAGTAGATCTGTAATTACTTAAAACCACACAATCGTTCTCACGCGTGATATATAAATTTCAGATAATCAATAGTCTGCAACCATACGTACAACCATAGAAAATAAAAAAAAAAGTAAAAAAATAATTGAACATGAGGTCAATCAACGCATACAACATACATGCATATTCTGCCGTGCGAGGTATATGGGAAGTCTGATAACATGTGGTGCATGGCAGACGTGTGTTTATGGTATCAATAAAGCAGAATCGAGTCAACGAATCTGATCCAAGAACAATTAATCGGAATTGGGAATCGTAGGCATTAGCATTTAAAGAGTTCGCCATCCTTATGCGCCTCGACGGCCTTACGAAATGACATTAAAATTTATTAGCGTCAGCCGAGCCAAAGTCGTTCACGTACGTCTGTCAGTCGAGAGTCAGTCGTTCAGACGCCCGGTCCGTCCTTTGCCTAGGGCAGACAGTTTGCGGCCGACATGCCGTCTACACATATGGTACATACGTAGCAATACTGCACCGATGTATGTACATACATATATATATATATATATATATATACGTGACTGCGGGTTGACGTCCATTCGCGTAGGCAAGTCGGCGGGCGCCGCCGTCCTCGTACGTATAGCTACAGTACGTGCGAGCGTATAACAAGAGACAGCATATAAAGAATATATATATATAAACACATATATACGCGCATGGGAAGCGAAAGGAGTTATCTACACGCACGAGTCCATACGCCTGTATATAAATCCATACCTGAGAACGTTCCACGCCTGTAATCGCATGCGTAATCTTCACGCACTTTCTTCGATTCGGTTCATCGTGGGCGACCCGTTATACTGTTACTTTTCAATACGCTAAAATCTATAACGCTACGCCGTATCGAAATGTTTTATCGAACGGTGATACTGATTTCCTTTAATATCGAATACATCGCCACGTCCCTTGTATAGAAAAAAAAAAAGTCCGGCAAAAAGTTACATTCGACACTTACGTTGATCTACACGTTATCCGCCATCTTGGTTGTAAGCAAATACACAGGGAGAGCGAAGATAATGAAAATATATATAAATACATATATACTGAACATCCCCCCAAGAGACACGGTTAATGCTCGAGATTTACACGCGCATCCCGTGTAATGGTAAACGCGGCTCGGGTAAGATCGGGTGTGATCGGTCCGCGTCGTCTATGCGCGTAGCGACGACAATTTCCGTTGTCGACGCGTCGTTCGTGCCCACACGAGATTCAATGAGGAGGACCAACGGGGTCCGTGTGATCGGGGCCTGGAAAAATACTGTGTCGTATAACCGTATCTTTATCGTCAGTGAGGATAGCTTCATGCGCGTCCTTGTCACTTGGATGCCATTGGCAGCAGGATGGTATTATAAAAGATGGCGTTCGTGGTTGTATTACGATCGTATATTACCCAGGCGACTGTACGGGCCGAGTTTCGGAGTGACGATGCGGGAGACGGTACGCGAGGTTACAGGCGTCGAGACGTCTGGCCGTACTTAAGCGAACGGCGATTAACTTGGGTATATAACAGACTTGGTAAGTGCACGGGGACTAGGAATTGTAGATTAGTATCGGGAATGCCCTATGAAATTATACCGTGTGGAATGAATTCGTTGTTCCGATGCAAACATGATAAATGGGAATTGGTAAACAAGCCTTGTTTCAGCGTAATACAAATGGTACCTCAGTCTGGATAACTGTCTTACCCATGGCGATTGATATAAAAAAAAAATTATAAATATATATATTGACCTTATATCGATTTCTCAAAAGATATTTAATGCCTTCGAATTACACGTGCTTCGTGTATGAACAATTGTATGCATGGACAATACAAAAATTTCGTGCAGGGCATTGATATTACGCAATTGCATGGTCCGTGTCACGTGATAAGAATTCGTGTTTTGCATAGAGCGTCGTAAAGTCACGTATGCACTTACGATGCACCGTAAATGCACTACCGGGTGCTTATTACTAGGACCATAAGTGCGAGCCATTCATCTGAGGTATTGACGTGGAGAAATAAGAAGAAAAAAAAAAAAGGATTGATCTCGAGTCCGCATTGATCCCTCTTGGCAATCGATCCCGATAAGGTACGTTATCTCGCGTGGTATCTATCTATCGTCCACATAGGATATACATGCGTGTATGTACATCTGAAGCGGGTTATAACTGCAGAAGAGGTGCCTTGGCGCGGAAGGAAGCCCCGGAAGGCCGATACGGCCGCGCTGGGAGTTCAGCGTCGATAAAAGTCTCCAGGAATAAATCAGGATATGCGGGGGGATCTCGGGTGTAGATGATCAGGGCCGTGCGTATAGGGTGCAATGTAACGTTAAATGCGTATAAATGGACGTAAGGCGTAAAAAGCATTATAGACATGGAAGTACGAAAAATCGTGATGACTGTATATAAAAAAAAATTTTTCTCTTCTTTCTATGCTATAGTTACTTGATCCCGTGATTAATACGTAAGTTATATTTTTCATCCGCAAGTGATGTATATCACGGTGGATGCTGTAGTACCTGTACCACGTACCATCTTGAGCTCCGTCGGGACGTGTGTGGCAGGTTGTTATCCGGTGGGAAACGAATAAATTACAAGGGGCTTATCAAGCGAGAGATAGACCCTCGCAAGCACCGGGCAACGGAGTCTGGGCCTTAAAGGGCCCCGGCTGTATGTACGAGAAAGGGACGTGTTAATCGAACTCGATGGGATTTATGGCTCGGAGAATAAATAGGACTCCGGGAAGATCCTATTGGGGCTTCGATTTAGAAGCAATGGTTTATCCGTATTTCGCTATTCGACGTTATCCTATACGTGTTCCGACATTGTGCTTCCTTTACTTCCGGGAAACGCGATAAAGAGGTAAAGTCAGATTTCTTTAGGGACTTTCTGATACGTCTACGCCCACGCGCTTTGCCCACGCTTGCTTTTGGTACCTGGTTTAAGTGTTACTGAAAATGACGCTTGCTATTGTTGGCAATTTCACCAATCTCGAACCGGTACGGTACCGGTACCGGACTGGAATATTCTTACCGGTTGGACTGGTACAAACTCCCGTACTACAGTTTCCTGTGTAATACCTCAATTTGAGAATGATATACTCGGCGAAGAGCTGCTTGTTAAATTACATCCATTTTATATATCAAATGTACATTCGCGCATGCGCGCACGTGCTTCTCTGTAAACATTTTACGTGTTTTACGTACACGACACGCGTACGCGTGTTTGCTTACCCACGTGTCAACGTCCGGTGCGTGTTTGGGTTATTGGACTAGGGAATATATTACGAAATTATGGATACAAGTTCACATATAAGGAAGAGTCGCTGAATAGGTGAATATTAAAGAAAAATTTAGTGGCATAAATTTCAGAAAAAAAAACAGTTTCAATATTTTTTTTTATTTACGCTTTTACAATAATCAATTAATCGAAAGTATTACACAGCATGATTGGTATAAAGATGGTAGTCGAGTAAAAACTATGAAAATTAAAGCAAATCACGATCTTTACATAACCACGAACCTTTGGGTCGTACCATCTTGTCGGTAAAAAAAAGTCCCTAGGAAGTCACCGTTACGAGTTTCAATTCGATTCGATTGACGGTTACTTTCCATTGAATGAAAATTCACGTCGATCATCTCGAGCGTTAATCATCTCCATCAATGAAGGATAAGATGAAATTTCGTAAGTAGGTGCACGAAAGTGAAAAGAGCAAACAGACTTTTTCGGCAACTTTTTATTTTTTGGTAAACCACAACGAAAAGAAGAAAAGAAAAGGTCAATCGGAATCGAATCGAACGGAAGAATTGGGCATAGAAAATACATTCGATCAATGTTCATCGATGAAAATTCTAAATACATTAAAGACCAAGAATGGATTGATGTCCTTTTTTGGTATCAATCTCACCCCCCACCCTACATCCCTACCACCATTAGGTACGTTCTGCAACCGGAAGGTTTTATCGTTAGCGTGATTTACGGCCCCGCCGCCAGGAGGCAGCCACGGCGCCGTTTCAAGACTGTGGGAAGACATTAAAAACGTATTAATTAAAATACCAGAAAGCCACGTACACAAATCTCGGTACAATCTGCGGTACGCAGCGAACAAGCTATTTATTGTTTATCGATACAGAAAAGATAATACAAACCAAATATATATATACATAAAGTTCGAAAAATATTCATACATTCCACGCAAGTTTCTACAAACAAACACGTATCTAGATTTAAGAGTGCCCCGTGCACAATCTGGCGCTATGGGGTCCCTAAAAAAAATATTCCCATGACCACTCGGCGCGCACACTTCAGACTACTCGACGGTTAAGAATCTCGAGAACGTTCATCAGTTGCCCAAAACCGCCATCGTTTACCAGATCACCGTTGACATGATAAAAAAAATATTTTTAAATATTTTCAAAAAAAAAATTTCTCAGGACCGAAAGACTTCAGTAGAAAATGCCAAGTAAACAAACTAAAGGCAGACAAAAAATTCCTTATCCAAATACCGGTATCCCTTACCAAAGAGGAAGCCGATACTTTTGAGACAGGAAACGAATCGGCAGACCGGTTACGTCCATTGACCGAGTTCGCGGCCGATCGCTAGTAGTAATAGTAGTAACGGTAAGTTGGCAATATAGTAAAACGTGTATCGAGAAGGCACAGAAGAGAGACATGGAATTTCCATCGCGATCCAAGAATCCCAAGGAAGGTCGAGGCGTTATGAATTCACTGACGGCACACGATCCAAATTCCTATTAAAACCGCGCAACTTCATATCCGTCTTATAAACACGATTAAAATTCACCATTCGTTTTTTGGCCTTTCAAAAATCTACCGAAAACCATAATTTCTTTTACCTTCACCCGATTAAATCACGCCTTCGTACCCGAGCGCGCGAGCGCAACGAATTAAACGGGCAGTAAAATCAAGCCCGCCCCTCCGCTCCCGTCGACCAGGTCATACGCGTTCGCCAACACGTGGAGTCATGACCGCCGTGTTATAACGATCGCTATTACCGGTACCGAGATACAGTTATGGTTAAGCACGCTTCATACTGGTCGATTGACAAGAAACCGCATACCTACGCCAGAGATGCTTAGGTGCTGTGCCTGGACTTGACTCACTGGTTTACCGGCTTACGCAAGGGTAAACTACCTATATAATATATATATATATGTATATATATATATATATCTGCATAAGATAATAAGGGTAGCCAAGTGGCAAGATAATAAACCTCCATGGACGTACGTGACTAAATTATACGTTTCTGCCAGCAGGAGCTTTCTTGTGCGCAAAAACTTGAGGACGCATCAAGAAGCCCTGCCTGCGGCAACGAATCTTGTGACCACGTGGCTCCGGTAAAAGAGTGTCAAACGAACGTGTAGATCCCATCGAAAACCGTCGAATGACGAAAACTTGTCAATGGTGATGAATGACTCGAGCCAGGAAATACCACTACGGCACATCACACCGTGCTCAGGTCGTGGAGCAACCGGTTCTCCTCATCGAGGATCGGGGATCCACCACGACGTGAGCTCCATAGTGACCTCAGGGTGATCCTGTGACGTGGTGGCGTTCCCGGGTTCGCTCTACTCTCCGTGACGAAGGATGATCGTGGATGACGATGACGATGACGAGGAAGCGTGAGAGTGACTTGGACTCCCTGAAACGTCATCGGGTGACTCTCAACGATTGGACGAGTCCCCCGAATATCCCGTATCCGCGTGACCTGTGACCCCCGGTTGTTGTGGTGACGATGATAGGCCGTGAATGAGTGAGAAGAGGCAGAACAAAAAACAATGAAAAATATAAGACAGGACGAAGAAGCTGTCTCGAGCGAGGTGGATGAGAAGGAAGAAATCAACGGGTCGAAATCGGAAGACGGGGACTGTTTGCTATAGTGTGCTGGCGCACCGATAAAACCAAAATACTCTGTACTGTATATATTTTTTAAAAAAGAGAGAGAGAGAGAGAGAAATACGTCAGGACAAAATATAAAGCAACATTCCGTTAGACATTAATAAGAAAAAAATTAAACGTGATAATGGGTCAAAGGATTTTCTTATCGTGACTCCTTTTCACGCGACCATCTCTGGGGTAGAGCACTTGCGCAATACCGATAAACGTCACAGTGATAGCGAAAGCGTAGAAAAGAAAATTAGTAAAAAAGATTTAAAAAAAAAAACAATTTTTCCAAAGCAGAGACCAACCGATTATGCGTTTACCACAAAAGCGACATAAATTTTCGGCTTCGTGTAACTCGACGAAAAATCAAAAGCGCCGATAATAATGAATAAGGAGGTGCGCGCCCGTCAAAGAAAGCACAGAGCACGTCAAGAGGTCCAAGAAGACAACAATGAAGAACGAGTCGGCCGACAAGAGTCGCCGTAACAAAAGACTGGCGTCGTCAGAGTTCAAAAAAAAAAAGAAGCCAACGTACAGTTTATCCCAAAGTAAACAGAAGATGAGCTTATCCCGTATACGGGATCGAAGCACGCCGAAACCAACAGAGACAGTACAAGCCAATAAAAGCTAGACGTAACCTTAATGCACCAGCATTACAGGGTGTCCGGTTCGAAAGGGAACTGAGGCACGGGATCTATAAGTGTTAATCAAAGTGGACAAAAGCAAACAAGCCGTTTGGGTAACACAGTTAGAAGCCGTCGAGAAGCAAGAGAATCGATAAAGCACCCGCATGCACGTAACGTGCGTATAATGAAGAGCGTGTCGAAGCAGGCATGCAAAAGAAAAGTTTCAAAAAGGGTCTCTGTCCGATAAATCCAGGCAACTTGATATCCGATCGTATTACTCTGGTTATACGATAACAATGAGACCTCGTAATTCACGAGACTGCAGCGATCGCTGAGGAATATACATTCGTACGTGACCATAAGGCATATACCTGTGTATACGTGACACAACCAAATATATAGATATACGAGGGAACGTTATACACAAATCGTAAGATCGCACCGAGTACGATCGCGGAGGTGAGATAAAGCTCGCGCGGCGAGCTGTCGATTAGTGAGAAATTAAATCGATCGGTTGACATCATCTTCGACACTCGAGAGAGCTACGACTCTAATTAACTCTATCGCGATAAGCTTAGGGGAGAGAGAGAGAGAGAAAGAGAGAGAGAGAAAGAAATAAAGAGAGAGAAGACGCGCATAACGATAGCGCGACACGTTTTACACGACCGGTGGCGCCACTACCGGTCATACTTGACAGGGCCGGCTTGGTTTGGGGTTCCCCGGCAGCAAGGGGGCAGGGGGGGGGAGACAGGAATTTATACAAGTGACAGTAAGTCGGGCGGGAAAATTTGAAAATTCGAAAGTACCATAAGAAATATCTAATCAGGTATTTCATTATGTTATGTACGATACATATATATGTATATATCCGTCTATGTATCTCATTACATAGTTTTGCCCACGTGACTATACATATCTCTACCCACCGACCGCATTGCACGCATATAACCATATATAGGACCTCCTAACCAGAAGAAACATGCAATCTACGGTAATAAGTGCGACTGCTGCTGTATGTAGACTTGACTATCTATAACGGCTCCAGATAATGAGAGATCGTCCTGAGATGGTATATAATTTTTTGTTTTAAGCCATTTTCGCGGGAAACACTGAATACTTGTGGTTGTGAAACGGACTTAAGGATTTGGAGAAGTCTGGTTATGCAGATGAACTGCGCGACTAAAAAAGGATATATATATATATATATATATACCTTTGAGGATACT
This sequence comes from Calameuta pygmaea, assembly GCA_031762395.1. Taxonomy (NCBI): domain Eukaryota; kingdom Metazoa; phylum Arthropoda; class Insecta; order Hymenoptera; family Cephidae; genus Calameuta; species Calameuta pygmaea. Next base: position 1,691,530 of record JASANN010000352.1, on the reverse strand, counting down.
TAATATCGAAATCGAAAGTAATTAATTTTTGTCTTCTTTCCAATAATCTTCTATCATCAAAGTCTTCCTATGATAAGAAAGGGCTCCTTCGTTAAGGGATCAGGCATGAGTGAAATAATTTTTTTTTCTTTTCAAGGGTTCTCGAAATTGATTGTCCGAAAGAGGGAGGATAGTGAGCACTATATAGGGATAAGCAATGCGGTTAATGAGAGTGAATGAATTAGTCGTGAGGATCGAAAGAGTCGATAGGAATAACAAGAAGCTATATATATATATATATATATATCCACCTATAGAGAGTGCTCCCTTTTTTGTAATTTTCAAATTTTCTCCTTTCTCACCATAAGCAAACGTTCCTTCTCTGGATATCAACTTTCCCCAGGATTCCTATACCGTCGTACGAGTTTCAAGAGCGAGTATGCAAAAGATGACTTATAAAAAGAAATATTACCCCGATATACATAAGAATCGTAGTCATCGCGTTTCGGGATATAAATAATGTAAAGCAAGCTTATCGCTCAAAATTTCTGTCAACGTACAAATTACAAAATCCAAAATATTCCCAAGGTTCCTCATGCATAAAAACAGCAGCACAAGCCAGAACCCTCGACACGCTCTCTCGTCCCGTTGCTCGAGTCGATCGCGTATTAGTAAAAAAAATTTTCAAAAAAAAAGTCCAAGTTCGCCAAAGAAAAAAAAAACCCAAGGAACGTAACTCGTGCGAGGGAGAAATCTTCGTGTGTAGTTTCCACACCGGTACCGACCTTGGTCACGACGATGACGTAATTTCCTAGGATAACGTGCGCCACTTCCCCACCTCGCTGATTGCAACTGTACGAGAACGAGAGGAGATAAACTATTGTAAAAACGAAATATACACCGCAAGTAGCGCAGTAGGCAATGAGTGCGATTTATATTCCCATAGTGCGAATATTGGCGGACCTGTAACCCGCACGTGTGCGAAACACCAGCCATTAGTCAGGAGTCTTGTAGAGGACAAATATATATATATATATATGTGTGTGTATATATATGCTCATCAATAAATTGCAAATATCAATCCTAATGATGTTTTTAACTTATAAACTTTAGTAAACGCGAATTTAAAGTACTTTTTTTTATTATTGCATTAATTTCGTGAGCGCGCCAAACCGCTCTTCCCCTCATCGGTGCGAAATACCGCGGTACAGTGAATCTATTCTGGGAAGCGTCAGGTTGGCTCGTAGCTGAAAGTTCTTACAGCGTGTGGGCGACGGTGATTGCTGATTGACAGACTGGAGGAGAGTCCATTAATTTTTTGTATCTTTTTTTTAATTATTCGTCGATTCGACGCAGACTCATAGGTGAGAAATAGATGGAAAATTCAAAGAGATCTAGAGGATTGATCCAAATCGTGGGAAAGACGATTGGGATTTTCGTTTCGAAAAAAAAAAAAGAGACAATTGAATCAAGGTAAAACGCCAGAAATCTGATTATTCGTTATCAGTCAAAGGTTAAAATAAATTCCACGTATTTCCAAGGTACATTTGCGTTACTCGGGTTTTCGCTTAGATAAGGTAAACAGAACAAAAAGCACATTCGCACAGACATCGGGAAACAAGATCGGCAAAAGATCAAAGGGGAGTAAAAGAGCGATTTCGAGAGAGGCTCGAAGCCTAATTCCGCGGCCTAGCTATAAGAAAAGCGGCAAGACGCAGAGGATAGAGAACAAAGAAACGTTAGGATAAGATTAAATGATAGCCGTAAGTATAATAAATCCGTACCCTGTACAATGGAGAATAGCGCCCACGAGTAACGGCGAAACCGAAGGATCCTGCTTTGAAAATTGACGCAAAAAATATTTAGACCTCGACCGCACCCACGGACAATATTTTAAGTACCACAACAATAGAGCTCAGCGTCGTCTACGCGTTTCTCACTCGACAGATCAAATCACGGCCATCGAGCTATTATGACTTGTTAGCTAAAAGTGTACGAATAAATAAAATATAACATTACTTGTATAAATAATACGAAAGGTGTTCCCATGCTACCGCGAGTGGGTCGAAGTGCGCATGCGCACTGCCTAACAATTGCCGGGTAATTTCGAAGCCGATCGAACGTGAAACATAGTCAACGGCACAGAGAAATATATATATATATATATATATATATATATATATATGTATATAGATTACAGATTGACAGACAGGTACAGACGCCTACAAAAATTCGAGTCAAACATATTTTCCCATACATGCAACAATCATTATGCGCGCGCACGTAGAGTCGTGGAAAGTAGAGAGAAGCCAGAAGAGAGTGCAGCAGATCGGAAAATGGTTTGAAAATCGAAGGAAAGTGGTGTTACAAAAGAAAGTGACTGGTTCGACTGGACTTTTTCCTTCGTAATGGGTATTGAACGTATGGAAGTACGAATCTTACCCGTTTTCGCTATCGCTCCGTTGCACGTACATTGCACGTTTTCTTTTTTTTTCCCCCTCAAAATTCAAAACCTTCGGATACAAAAGCACAAGAAGACGTTACACGCAGTACCGCCACGTTCGAAAGACAGTCCGCAACTGGTCCCCCGGACGTCCCGACGATTTTGCTTGCAGCAGAGGAGATCGTCCGGAGGCGTCGCGTTGCCCTGGCGTCTTTGATTTCATTTAGGTTGGTAGCGGCGACGGGAAGACGTGAAGGGGGCCCTAAGGTAGCAAAAGCGTCGTTCTCAGCGTCGTCAGCTAACGATAAGGATGATAGCGTAGTTCGCCAGGGCCGTCGACATGCGTAATATCATAGCCGTCGTCAGGGTCGCCGGGGGACGTCGTTGTGCGGACGTTGAGCGTCCCGAGGAAGTGCTACGAGGGATCTTGGAACTCGATATTTTGCTTGTCGCACCGGCGACAATCGTATTATGCGAACGAGGGTTTGTGTTTAGACGTCGTTGGCGGCTAATGAGAACGAAAGAGAGGAGTACGTGCGAATGAGAGAGAAAGAGGAACGATGTGGACGGAGATGAAAACAGAGGGAGAAACGAGCATAGCATCATAGGGAAAAAGGACAGAAAGAAAGAGAGAGAGAGAGAGAGAGAGAGAAAGAGAAAGAGAGAGACAGAGTCATGAGAATATATGTCAGCAGAGCCGGAGGAAATTCCAGGCTGACTTCGCGACGAGGTACCTACTCCAATTTCTCACAACGTGCCTATACAAACGGACCTTAGAACAAATTCTACGAAACGTTATAAATTTGTTTGTCCCTCCCTCTCTCCGTCCTTATCTGGCACTTCTGTAACGCTATAACTCTCTCACGCTCTCTCTCGGTGGATCGTGAGATTCAGTCATGAAAATCCTATTCTCTAAGGGATCTCTCTCAGTGTTATGCAATTTTCTGCCATTTACTTTTTTTTTTTCGTCCACTTCTTCCAACAAGCAATTCTCCCTTTACTTGTCATACAGTCCTTACGTCTGTATCGGTATCGATTTGAAGGATCCTCAGTGCGAGTGACTCGATGCTACTGTCGATTACGGCGAGAAACTTCGATCTATATGAAATCGGCGGCGAACGATAAAGAATTTTAATGATAAGATTTAATATCGAAACAGCCTTCATTTATTATCGGCGTAGGATTTATTTGTACACGCGATCTTTGATCTTAATTATAAGATCTCAGATCGTTAACCGATCATCGAACTCGCGTTGCGTGGAAAATCTAAAGAAAGATCGCGGGGAAAGTTTAACGCCGATACAAGCTAAGTATACTCAGGTAATATCTTTGTAGAAAAAAAAAGATAACACGAATTAATCGAACGATCGATCGATACGGATTAATTGATGGAGGTCAAGGCGAAATATATTTCACGCACACATGTCTTATGCCAAAAGAAAAAAGAAAAATGTCAAAATCCTGGACGTGACCAAAGTCAATAAGAACCCGTAAGAGCACCCTCAGACATCGACAACTAGCTACGGTACCACGATACGCGTAAGCTGTACTAATCCTCGAACCGAGACAAAGGGGATAAGCCCTTTTAGTTAGCTACACTAATTAATACAGATAATCTTGGAACGTCCAAGCTCTAAGTCAACACGATCGAAGATTACGTAAGCGGGTTCAAAATCATACGTCAAATGTGAACTAAGTAATATTGTCAAAGTCGCTAGAACAGAATTACAAGGGAGGGAGGGAGGGAGGGAGGGGGGGGGGGGGTTGAGAATCAATGCACAAGCACGCGTACCTATGTATTACTTAATACGATACAATTACGTACAGGATCAACAAAACGCAGATATGCCCATATGTACAGTTAAAATGCAGTAGCGTAAGCGGTAGCGCATACCCACGGGCATAGACGGTTCATTGTTCTGTACACAATATGACCGAGTGGCCAAGTAAGAACCAGGGCCGTAACGAGCAAAGAGGGGAGTCGCTCCCTGCAACCATCAACCTCTTCAACCATTCTGGTTCCTAGCGCAGGCAGACCTGCTTGCAGCAGCTAAGTACACGAGTCTCGAGATGCACATAATGCAGTAGAGTGCATTCGCTAACGGTAATTCCTTTAGACCAGTACCGCAATTCTAACCTAGAAGAGACGTTTATTTTCCACGGGTTATGTACGTCTTTAATTTTCGTGTCGCTCATACGGAAAGAGTTACGCGCGGGCAATCGCTGACGATTAACAAGTCAGCGCTGGGCGAGGCGATCGGGATCGTAACCTTTTAATTAAATGCATAACCGAGAGGATTGTGCATTCGATTAAGAATATGCATTTTATTAGGAAAAGAAAAACAGTTTTACCACCCGTCGAAAATAAAATTCTATAAACTTTTAATGGCGACGATGTCAAACCAGACACCCGCGTCCCGACGCCTTTGCCGCGACGCTCATTACGATTTACAGGTAGTTACCGGTAATTATGACGCGTTCGTTACCGGCACTTGCAATTTTTTATCACGACCCCCCCCCCCCCACCGCAGCCTCTGACACCCTTGTAGGTATACGTACCTGCCGCGTAAAAGCTACGCTCCGAATATGCACGACTGCGATGCGTCCCCGTAGTTGGCAACAGCCGCGTCGATGACCGACGCGAAGCGCCGCGGCGTTACGCGAGGGGCTTAACTCACCGGAGGACAAGGAACTCAAAGAGGTGAGAGAGGGATGAAAAAGAATTTAAAAAAATATTTCCTGGAAGTCAACCTTCATTTTTGACACTCAACCTCGAGCTCACTAAATACAATGTGTATGTAATGCATACGCGAAAAAATATCTTTTCAATAAGAGTCGATAAATACCGGAAAAGACATATATATATATACATACGCATATATAGGGACTTTTTTAGACGTCAGTTGCGAGAATGACTCGACCGAAGCGACTCGTGTTTCGCAGGATAAAATCTTCGCAAAAAGTTCCCACGCACTTGTAAAACCTTTTTTGTCCCGCAACATAGGAAACAGATACGATTATGCTAGATACGCAGGAAAGGGGGGTCGGTTTACATGAAAATCTATTAGACAGTTAAGGCGTGTCCGGTTTGTCGCCCTCAGTATCTTTTTTTTTGCACGACACTCCCTAAACGGCGTGTGCTTCTTGCAGGAGCGCGTGAAAAAAATTCCGAGTTTATTTATTTTTTGCCATTTCGCAAAGTAACCAACCCATGCTGTTTTTCATCTTTTTCTCTCGTCGGGAAATTAAAAAGTTTGACCGTCGACACGGCACACGTGCCCACGTGATATCCGGTTCCAAGCGGCGCGCCAGCCCCGGCAAACGCGAGAGGCAAGAAGCTACGGCCGTAGCGATAATCGAACGTGTAAATAAAAGGCCCATGGAATTTGAAGTTAGTGGAATTCGTGTATATAAAAAAAAGAGGGAGAAAAAAAAGTAGTAATATAAATAACACGTGCAGAAAAAAAAAATTCTTCTCGCGGTTTTTGAGGTTATGCGCCGTCGGGTGCATGGAAATATTTTTTCAGCGTGCATATCGAAATATTTGTTAAAATCGAGACCAAGCGAAAGATAAAAACAAACACCTGAAAGCCCGATTTACGTGGTGGTTCTCAAAGTTAAATGAATTTCAAAGTTATCGGAACCCTACGTAAAGTAAAATAATCTATCTCAACGCAAGAGATGCATATCTGGCAGCTGAGAATCCATCGAGCGATCGCAGCACGGTATATTTTTAATGCCGTCCCATCGTAAATTGCCAATTGACGTCGTCCAACAACGTGTTAACGCTAACAGCCTATACGAGGGACGAGATGCGTGCACGACCCGCACGCACATTACGCATGCGTTTCATTGAAGTAGCGAGACGTGCGCAAGTAGCGACAAAATAAATTCTACTTCCATCGAACGAGAGTGACGTGGAAAAGCGTCAAGAAAAACGATAACGAACGATATTCGAATATATTTCCCGCGCTTCAAAAGTCCCAAATCTCGTACCCACGTCGGAGCTAAGGGATAACTCAAGTGACATCCGATGTAAACATTGCGTCATACCAAATAGCCACGTGTCACCGTCGACCACGTGCGTCATTGACCATGTGAGAAAAACCTTGTTCAGTCGTTACAACGTATACGTCAAAACATATCAACGACGAGTCCCGGGTCCATCTGAACTCTCCGAGGATCATTGTCACTTCCGGTGGCGTTAAACCAATCTAGGGTAGAGTCGCGTACAGGGATCATTCAGCCAAGTCATAGCGGTGCAGCTGATGATGATGCCGCAGCATTGCGTCACTGCAGGCCAGTGCACTCTAGACGCGCAGGAAAAATAACTTGGAATTATCATCGAGGGAAATGTGTACTGGCGCCGTTACTACGTAGCTCTACCGTGAATTACGAAGTTGGAGTCTTCGTAGTAAAGTCCTGCAGGTTATACATATAGATACAGAGTAGACCGAATTCATTGAGATTAAATTCATTGAGAGAACATCGTGGTGGTAAGAGTGTGGACTGTGCCAGACCGGTATATATATATATAGATGTGTACAGTTATAAGTGTGCACTGTGAGAAAAGGAGAATGCAAGAGCAGAACGAAAGAGCCCCGTGACTGGCAGGAGTGACGGAATGATTGAACAGAGTGAAAATCGAAACAAATAGGAAACAGAATAGACAGCGGTACAAAGTATAGGTACATGGGGATACTCGTAGTCTATGGAAGGAGCGTGGTCAGGCGTTATTAGCGAGAGCGAAAGAGAGAGAAAAAAATTAAGAGCCCCATTGTTTCCTCTCTGTCGGTAAGGCAGAGAGGAGGGGGATTCGTGTCGTTCCCACAATGAGGCCCACGGGGCATTTTAACTGAATCGAGGTAGAATGACGTTCGCGTGGACGGTTAACGAGACACGAGGCGCTTGCCAATTCAGGCCTGTCAAAGTGCAAACGATAAATCAGGATTAAATCAGTCGGAATGATACAGGAGTCCGTTTAATCGTGCGAGACAGGTAAAGAAAAATGGAGAAAGTGAACAAGGAGGCAGACACGGGGAAAAATTGTGGGGGATACAAAGAAAAAAAAAAAAAGAAGAAGTAAAACGGCTCAATTTTGACGAAGGACTCGACAATAGCCGCGTGCGTGTTAATCTGTAGGAACGTTAAAAGTGTAGGGATCGAGTATGAAAGTGGTTTGACGAAATCGAACGATTCGGTGAAACAAGCAGAAATGTGAAAAGGGAATGTGCCGCGTCGCGGTGGAATCCCGGGCGCCTCTCGTTGCTGCACAACGAGTGAATTCAATGCGGAGAAAAGCTCGCCGGTATATGAGATTCGTTTTCGATGGTTCGGGGGACTCGGGTGAGTCCCGGTATACATATAAGCAAGAATGCTTGTGGACCGGATTTGACAGGAGAATGGGTCCAGAATCGATGGCTGTACGTGAACGTAATTTTTCTTTTTTTTTTCTTTCTTTCTTTTCCCCTGACGTTTTCGGAGACCACGTCGGCTTCCAAGTACCCCGTGCTCGTTGTACCAGCAATTTCTTATTGTTACAGAGTCAACGGGTCGTGAGAGCGTCTCGTTATCCTTATCGAGGATGACATGTGACCGGAAAAAAAAGACTACTGAAATTTAATGGAAAAAAAAAAAAAAAAAAAAAAAACAAGTAATACGAGTCGGCCCACTTTGAAAAATTTAGATACCCTAAGATGCATATTACAAAAAAATTTTCGAAAATCCAATTGCTCAAAAATTCGACGTCGACTTCACATGGTAAGCTTTTGGAGATTTTCCAAATTTTCACAATAGCTTATCGCGTTCGTCGTACCGTAGGTGAAGACCTACTTTGACTATTGCGAGACAATACGAAACGATAACAAGTATCTCTTATGGATGCGCACTTACTCGAACCTCGTGCAAGGTACAGTCGTTATCATCCAACGATAGGATGCAGAGAGCCGTGATACAAGGTACACAGTGATAGCGGGCGATTAATTTCTTCTAGCTTCTGCACTACATTCAATTAGCAAGTAATCTCGGGTCATGGTGCTCGCTGGGAAGTCGCAAAGCTTCCACTCGCGTACAGTAAGGCAATATTGACGCGTACCAGTGACGCAACGTACAGACATTATTTATACTTGCCGGTGTGCACGGAACCTTTACGTTTATCGTTTAATGTCGACGCGAGGTCGGGGGATGAAAATTGAAATAAGAGGAGAAATGAGGAAAAAAAAATTGCAAAAAAATATATATATCCATTATCTATATCTTACCGTTGATCCCGTCCAGATAAAGTAACGTTACGCATCCTCGGGAAATCCTCTGATTGCGCGAACCTAATCCATGAGTAACGGTGTACGTTGTTCTATCGATAAGATACCGAAGGTTTATTAGATAGCGAATAATTGTTTTAAATTAATTATCCCAACGTTCCATATCCGATACATACACACACATATTACTTTCAAGTTGAAAAGGTAATTCTTTGTAATATTAAAAAGTATATCTATTGTTTTTGATGTATTCCAAACGATTTTCACGGTCCAGAGGTTCGCAACCCTATGATTGAAAAAGTTGATCAATCGATCCGTCTACACATGCATAGTGAAATGCATGGGCGGAACAAAAAGCCATTTCGAACCCTATAAATATCTCCTACATACGGACATACATGCATCGAACCGTGAGGCGATAACGCGACGTACATTGGACGTGTAAAAAAAATGATTAAGCAATAAAAAACAAATAAAAGGTCCAAACGAGCCGGCTAAAGATTCAATCAAGAAAAGTTAAACTTCACCCTCTCTCTCTCTCTCTCTCTCTCTCTCTCTCTCTCTTAATCTTTTATTTCGTTTAAAGCACAAACGAAGCCTGGTCCTGCCGCGAAACCGAATGACCATTGGTCAGTGATTTATTCAGGGTTATTGTCCCAGCCGGGGTTTTTGTCCCTGCGAATGCACAGCGCAGCCATTCGACTCTCGATTTTCTTTTTCTTTTTACTTTTACTCTCCCGTATATATTGTACTCCCTGTCCCCCGCTCGCACCTCCCTTCCTCGCCCAGACTCCCACTCTCACTCTCTCCTTTCTCGGTACGCGGCATCCAAAAGGGCAAGAACTCCTGGACCAGTGCCTGAGACGTACATTACTCAACCGGACCGTACAGACTTTTTTCCATAGGCGAAACCGTACAGTCTCCACGTACGGATTCAATGTGGCGAATGTACCTTGACAAATCCAAGGGGAACCAGAGGCTCGTGACAATGAGCGCGCTAGAAGGGGATTTTTGGAAAAACAAAAATATTAATATGTTAACCCGTAGAGGACCGGCATTTCTTTTTTATCTAGCATCATTCTATAGCAGATACCAAGGCAAAGAGTCGTGCACGATGTACATTTCACGTGAAAATTATCGTCGAGGTATGAGGAAAATATGATTTAAAAAAAATGTATGTAACGTACCCAGGTCCTAAAAGGGTTAACCAAGCTCGTCGACGGGGCAAAGAACGTAATTGCGGTAGAACGCGATTCAATGTTAATTCGATGTTCCACCGCATTAAAAAACCCAACGTCGTAAAGAACCAGGTATGATGATAACGGCATTGTATCGCCTGGCCCTGTAATGAAGTTTTCACACGCGCCTGTTCCTAATCGCCTGACCTCGGCGTACAAAGTGGTTCCAATTAATTGTGGACGATTAAGATTGGCCGTTATCGAAACCAACCACAGACCTCGTCGCCAATCGGGCTTAAGAGTGGACTGGGCTTGATGGCCACGTGGTACGAAAAATAAAAAGCATCCCCAAGTTGCATTGGTTGCGTGACAAAAGAAAGATAGGAAATTCGCCAAGAGAAGGAAACAAAAAATTCAGATTCCCATTCATTTTCACAGATACACCCCTAGGATTGTCGCAAGGGTGAAAAACTACCCCGCGTAGGACTGTTAACACTTACGTATTTATACGTAATGAAATTTCAAGGGTGCATCTAACAAGTTGGTATATGCCATGGAAAACCGTACGGTATACACGGTGTCCAGTAATTCCGTATATCGAAATAACGTTGCTTCCACTTTCCGAGGGACTCAGCCAAAAATTAACCATGAGAATAAGAGGAAAAAAAATTAGGGTGGGAATGGAAAATGAAATCAGGCAACCCTCGCCTTTATTACGCGTCTCTGTCATACACTGAAATACCAGTAGTAAAACTACCCTTCATTTTCAGTATTGATTTCCATAGCCACCAAACGGTAAAACCGTCCACTCGTGCTCCATGGGGTTTGTTTATACTGCAGGAGCCCCATAGAGAGCGCTACAGTTAAAATGGATGGCCGAATGGCGTTGTAAATTGCCTTCAATTCAGTCACCTCGTCCCATGATTGGAATTCACCCCACGAGTCCACCGTGCAAACTCAGCGAGAAGCGTGGGGCGAGCGTGAGAGATAAATGGAAAAGAGAAGTGAGATGGGGAGGGAGGGAGGAGTCGAGGAGAAAAAAAAAGGAATCCGTCCAACTTCCAAAGCGCTGAATTTCAATCGCACTTTCCTCCGCCAACACCACGGTCAATTTTAGCATGGGCTCCCGTCAAGCCCAGCGGCCATTTTCGTTACATCGCTACCCTCAGTCGCCCCAAAAAATACCCAATGCTCGCGTATAAAAGACCCATGGAGAGAGACGCGTACAGAAGTTGCCACCCTAATAGTCACTTTTATTTTGAACCAAGAAGGGGGGAGGGGGGACCAGGGGACCAATGCCTACGGTCGCCTTTATTGCGCCAATAATAAAGATCCCATTATTTATTATAGGCGTATCAAATGCATAATCGGCATGCTGTGTACAAGCGCATCGCTAAACAAAAAATTCCGAGGATCATCGTAAAGGTGTAGGAAGAGAGAAGAGAGAGAGAGAGAGAGAGAGAGAGAGAGAGAAAAAAAAAGAGAAAGAAGAAAATCAACCATCCAAGAAAAATCGCAAGTCAGTTTATCGGGCAAAGACTCGATCGATATAAATAATGATTATCGTGCGGCAACGAGCTGGGCGTTCATTTTTCTTTTCTCTCCCTACCGCCGCCATCGTACGATTCGTCGATTCGACTATAATTGCGCAACTTGCGACAAAACAGATGAAGATTTTGGGCTACCCGTCAAAGGAGGTCACTAAATAAAGTCGGCGATAACCCAGAAGACCGAAAAGGCCGCTGCGAGATAATCGGCCGTATTTCGTGACCTTGTAGTCCGCCGTATTACCATCAGCCTTGGAAATTAAAGGGACGCGACAAGGCAGTAGAAAAAATTATTTTTTTTCAAAAAATATAAAATAATCCAGTCTCTGGTCAAAATCACTAATCGTCGCGGGGTTAAGAAACCTCCCATTAACTGTCGCTTACCTTTTTATCCATATACGTCAAACGATCGGAATTGATTCGACAATGTACGGCAAACAGTATTTACAGAGGCGGGTAGTAACACAACTGAATAATGAGTCAGCAAACAGCACGTACCGTTAGATAGTATCGATAGCCGTGACTCTAGCCGCTGTTAACTATCGATTCGCTATGCAGCGACTATGACACTAAAATACGAACGGGCAAACACTTGACACCACAGAAAGCATCGGATCTGCTGAGGAAGAGCAAGAAATTCAAGATCCTTCCGGGACGTAGAAAACGGAAAAAAATTTATGAAAAATATTTGCGCAATCCGGACGCTGCATAATTGAGAGCCTATTCGGCGGCAAAGGGCAATAGAATCTTCATGATAAATATATAACAGTTAAGCAATGGGACAAGCTGCAAGTCACTGAACTGGTACATCTTGATCCTTGTAGGCGTTGTGCGTATGCGAGTAACTGATTGTGAGTGACCTGAGCGAATGAATGAATGAATCAATGTGGCACTTTGCACTTTTCCATTTACACTCTACACACTTCAAGAGTCCGTAACGTTAATTCCGGCCTTGCGTATCTGTATAAATGTACGTTAGTACTGGGACCACTTATATGTACACATGTCGTATATAAACCTGTGCTGAGAACATTGGCTAAAGTGTCGTGTCGATCTAAGTGTTCCGTTAGGAATTAATTAAAATAATTATTAAATTAACCGAATGACACCGAATGATATGGACTGTATGTATTACGAGAAAAGGAGGTACGGAGAATGAGGGAGAAGTAAAATCGAAGATTAATTGTATTATTTCTTTATCTTGTTACGCATCGTTATCACACGTGCGTTATCATCGAGCAAGGCGAAACGTACTGTTTGACATTCCGATGAAGCACTGGAATTACGATTGCTCGTAATTGTACGAGGATACGGACGATAAAAAGCGCCAGGGTATTTTTTTAATATTGTTCACGAACAAATACGGAAACACTCGGTTACGTTTGCCGGTAAACAATGTTTTAAAAAGAAATATAATAATTGCGTCAGGTATCGGAAACATAACCTCAACATTTCTTTGAACGTCATTCAAATGTCAAATTATACAAGTATTTGCTCTTAGTTGAGCTTTCGTCGACTCGAATGTAATGTTTACTTCTTTTTCTATATTTCTTTTTCCTAACCGCGCGACAAGGTTAAGTATCTGAAACTATTATTTTTTTGTAAGATAAATATATAAATATCTTCGTCCGTGTCTCTTTGAATGTACGCCATATTTGTTTCTTGCAGTGACTTCGATAGGTCATTATTATTCTCCACTAGGATTTTTCATGCAATTTTATGCAGTCCTTTCAAGGCTGTTTAAATTTCTTATTTTCTTTCTCTCGTTCAGCCACCTTTTTCCTCTTATTACACTTTCCAGCAATTTAGTCGCGCGACAACTTGCCATCGATATTACAACAACGAACACGAACTCTGACATAATCTTAGAATTTGTCTTCCGTTGCTCGAGTAATAACTACCGTAGCGTCTCTGAGGATCGGGACAAATTTTTAATCGGCGTCCATCGTCAATTTCGCGAGGTCGAACAATTGTTTATACCCGGCGTAATCAAATACCGGAAGAGTGACAGTATGATTCTCGGCCACGACGATAAATATTACCCAGGAGGCATATTGCGTAACAACGCAAAACCTGTTGTGCGAGGGAACGTGCATGTGTCGTCACGTGCGTCACGGCATAACCTGTCAGTATCCATGGAAAATGGAATACAGACATTAAAGACCAATGATGCAGTACCGAAAGGTAAAATAGTTCTGCCGGATCGGGTAACAATGTTGATGCGAACGTAAGGAAAGATGCTCGCTTGTAAGAATGACAGAAAGAATTAATAAATCAGTATAGAAAAACTCACTACTTGTTTTGTACTGATGTCACGAGCCTTAAAGGACGATCGATCCTGGCGTCTTAAGTTCCTGGCTGCTCGCTACGACCCTCGATTTTCGTACAGGGAGCAATGTAAAACGAAATATAATATTTCAAAATAATCGAACACTGACGGTACACTACACACGGCACTGAATAGCGACACGCGTTAACGCACGATAAGATACGATTGTGCACGAGAAACTCTTTTTATTTAAGCTAATCTGTAACTGGAAAATGGAATATAGTTTCCAACTCGCGAACGCGACTGCCAACACGTCTATGCGGTACGAACTCGCGCTGGCGACTGGTCGCCTCGGCTTGACTGTTCCAAGGAAAACAGCGCCCCTGGCGGAAATCACGGTAAACTAATGTGAACGCTATGCCGACGAACATTGTATTACTTAATATATCGATGCATATAATTTAACGAAAGGGTTAATACGTTAGACAGGGAAACTTTATAGAGAATTAATCAATTAACGTCCTGTTATACTTTTATATCCATTTATTATATTTCATCCAATATAACAGTCTAGTCACGCTGTACAATTTCATTCCCTTTTCCTCCCACGCATGTCAGGTAGGATCGCCTTAAACGCGTATAACATGTATGAACGCAATTGTGTCTCTTTCAGTGCGTTGCGTGTGTATTTATTTATTTTAATTACACATATATTAATAAGTATTTAAATTAAAATGTAAATTAAGTTCTCATAATTTAGGATATAATCAATTCTGTTTTTTTTTTATACGAATTAAGAAGTTTTCCAATAATACTTAGCGTAGTGGACCTAAAATTAAAATTAGAAAAAGTTATTACGAATCGATTGTATTTTTCGTCGTTAATCAAATTAAATTTTTAATTCATCGTATTCTAATCTAATTACGCATGATAAGTGTGCGTGTGATTTTATCTCCTTGTCACATACGTTCGTACATATATGTATAGGCGTTAAAAATATTGGAGGTTCTTTAGATTTTACATTTCATGTTCTTTCCTTTGATATTTTTAAAATTTCTCCTTCGTCACCTTTCTCTCTGTCTTTTCCTTTATTCGCGTGTTTCTATAGACTGTTTTTCAAAATCTTTATTAATGTTTTCCAAGATAATTGGTTCTTATTATAATATGCCGATCGCACATTAATACGTATTATGCATTTATACTGCTTGAACGAAACAAAGTAAAGTTACGAGTCTGCAAATAATAATAATTTTTTAAATCCATCGCGAAGATCCAGCATCTCTGGAATCCAGTGGATTATTTTAATGCGCAATTTCCGGTCGGCTCCATTAATTAAATGCGATTCCCTACCGATCGAGGAACTGGTTCCAAGGCTCGTAAGGCAATGCTTTATCGAACACGGAAAAAGCCCATTGTATCTCCAATGTCATTCGAATACGATTAACAAGATGATTTCACGTATCGAAAGCAGTGAATTCCAATTAGCATAAAATTTTCGAAAAAAAAAAAAAATTTCCAAAAAAATTAAAAAGATACTTCAACAAAATGACAGCCACTTGCGAATATCTTTTTAAAATGCTTCAAAGTCGGGTAAATAAAAATTCAATTAAACTACAAATATATATATATATATAGCGTCCTTAAACTGCGTTTACAAACGACGAACTTTAATTTCACGAAGAATTTATATACGACGATCATTCTTAACTGTAAATCGCACGGGACAATTTTTGGTCCTCGCAAATGAAAAAAACCCAGTGCAATTCCACAATCTTAAATGGCAATTCCAATTGGTATTCCAGATTGGCAGTGCTCTCTCTACCTCTGGACTCTTGTAATGGATCAACTGTATTTCCCAGTGGAGCAAGTAAATCAGCAATCAGTAAGAATGATCATGAGCCATCATCGAGTATACCTGCATGTCTGCCACTCTGATTACCGGGACGAGTTTTTCATTACTCGATACTCTTAAACGCGTTGCGCAAATCATTTTTCTACATACAATATCCTACACGTGTACATACATCGTGCATACCGAAGAACGGCTGACGGATTGATTTTAAAATTGGATAGAAGAGTAAACGTAATAATATTTTTATACAGACGAATAATGATAACGAGAATGAGTTTTATGCACCCGGTATAGCAAATTAAAATCTCATATACCGTCAACTTAATGATTTTCCAAATGTTTCGTTAGATTCAATTTTAACTACCGCTCTATGGATGCAATGTGTTTCCCTCCTATCAGGTTTCGCCGGATCGTTTGATGTCTGCGCGACGTTGCTTAACAGGTTATGTCGTTCCTCGTTGCTCGTCAGGAGCCTGAGATCCAGGATCGTGTTTCTATGGCCTGGAGGATATCGTGTTCCACGTGACAAGGTGGCCGATAACGGAAACGGAAACGTAGGATGGTTGTAACAGGGTATATCTACAGATGTATATATGTATATAGTAGTTGGGTGATGACGATTCTTTGATATGCAAACGTAACTGATATTTTTTTCTTTATACGTTATCGTGTTTCTTTTTACTGGGATTTTTTTTTTAGTCTTTCGAATAATACGTACCGGTACAATCACGTGGGGAATGATTAAATTCATGAGTGTAGTAGAAAATGAGTGAGCGAATGGGAATTGCACTGGGATGTAAATTGCATTCGATTTTTATCGATTATATATCGTTTTCGTTTATTTGGATTTTTTCGAGATAATAAAATCGGCCGATTTTTTTACGAAATTTGTATAATCGCTGAATTCTCTTGGTTCCTATAACTATACGTGAAAATAGATAAGTGCTGATGGTACATGGGTAAATAATTTATCGAACGAAATAAAAGAGGTGATGAAATTTGAAAAAAAAAATTGAAAAATAATAAAAATTATTTATAATTTTCGGAAAGTTACCATTTTTTCAAACGAATTGAGGTAGTCGGATTATCTATTGGCTAATGATGAATTGGTGTCGAAAATCGATGATAACGATAACGAGTTAGTACCATGTGAATTATATGTATAAGTATGATCAAAGATGACACTTCATTCCCTTTCTGAGAAATTGCAGTATAGAAGATGCTGGGCAGTGAAGAAAAATAATGTACCGTTCATCCTGGTCGACGACGAACTTCGACGAACTTTGGTGAACTTCAGCGAGTCAGGTTTTAAGGGCAGAAAAAGCATCGGATGAAATCGGCAGTCGAGGACATCAAGACGAGTAATGCCGATCAGAACCGATCGTTGGTACGAGTCGATATACTGCGGTACCACAGGAAATGATCAAAAAGAAAATCTTTTTTTTTTCAATTCTAAATAATTTTTGAAAATAAATCAGATAGACCAGCATTTAATTTCCTTGCGAAAAAAAATTCTCAAAATTCTCGATCCTTATGCTCGCTTTACCCAGCACATTTGCTTTACCTTTATTTTGCGATAACGTAATATATTAATTATTGTAAACAGTCGTGTGAATTAGTTTTGAAATACATACTTTTTTTTCTTTTTCGTGTATACTGAGACGATAATTATTATTCTTATCATTCTTTTTCGCGTCCAACGCGGATCTTGCGGTTGAAACGATGTTGCATCTCGTCGCATCTTTTTTTTGCATTATTTTTACCGCTTTAAAATCTCGTTTTCAACGGCAGACGCTTCGTCACTGTATTTATTGTGAATCGACCCTTAGTATTGCTTTACGCCGTATCATTTCGACCGCGAGACTCCTAAACTTTGGCAGTGTGAAGAAAATCATTATATTTGAATCGGCTTTTCTTTTGGCGCATGTGTGTGTACGTATACGATACACGCACACATACCAATACAATATTTTAATAATAATAATAATTGGCCAAATATTTCACGTAACACATCGACGCTCGGTCTCTTTTGTCTTTACGTTATTCCTCGAACGGGACGACGATCATCGCCACTTTTTTTTCCCCCTCAATATATTTCATTCCGATAAACAATCGCGCGACGATTAAATCACAGAATTCAGCAAAGAATATAAAAAAAACGTCACTTCCGATCTTTACACTTTTATTTCCCTTCATATTGGAAATGATCGTCGCCATTTTTTTTTTTTACGTGTTCGTGTGATTTAAACCGAGCGTCATTACTTTTTTTTTGTTCGCTTTTACCTAAAAAAAACCTGAAAACGTTTACGGAAAACTCATGTATAGTTAAAGACAGCTTAATGAGCGCGAATACACACACACCCACCCATACCAATCCTGAGGTACACATGTGTACACATATGCACATATGCGCGCACATATGTATCTACGTCTATTCGTAAAATGTAGGGCTTTCCAGTTTTCAACGAAATCCACGAAACGCGTGTAAATTTATTTTTTTTTTCGAGAAAAAAATTTTTTTTGCCATCAATTTTATTTAACGACTCCAATTAAGACGGCCTCGATTAATTCACTTTGAACTGTTCGTTATTGCGTCGCGTGGATCTGACACTTACAGGCTTTCATATACTTGAATTCACGCTTTCTCCCCCTCCTCTCTCTCGCACTCTCTCTCTCGCACTCACTCACTCTCTCTCACCCTATGGCTAATCGTATGTTCGTCCTATACAATATTTCTTTTCCTCTCTACCATTTCTTTACGTTACAAGCATTTCTCTAACTAGACATTTAGAGCATTTGCGGTACAGACTATAATAAAAGTGAGGAAGTAATTTTAACAAAAGAAACGAATATACGTATACGACTTACGTAGTCCAAATTGAATGCGGCTACCTTATTGATTGTGGGATCGAGACGACATTCATTTAATAGTCGGTTTGAAGAATTTTTGTAAAAAAAAATTTGAATTACCATCCATCTCGTAAAGTGGAAAGAAATGTATTTTTTTGCAATTGAAAAATTTGTTGTTCGCTTTTTTTTGTCAATTTTCGATTTTTTTTTAATTCTCTCATAATCAAGCCTCGATCTTTCGATGCCACAAAGGTCGTGCACTATCATCGCAAATGCCATAAACTGAGAGTCTTAATCTTCGAAATTTACATGCATCCCTCTCGATGATCCTCGGATAAGTATCCTCGGTCGTGCCACTATCCTTATCTTCTTTCTTAACCTTATCCTTATCCTTATCGTCATTCTCATTCGAGTCCACGTTAATTCGTCGCTCTTTACATAGAATTTATAATAAATGCAAACACCATTTATAATAGTTATACCTATGCGTGTTTCAATATCCTATACGCATTTAATACCGTATTTACAAGCGGTGTGTAGCCGTGAACGAGCTCTCGAAAAATAAGTTCGATATCTCACAATATCTTATACCCTTTTTCTTGAAACTAATTCTGAACCTTTATCCTCGCAGTTATATATCCTTCGCTTCTGTTACGTCTTAACTTTCACGCTATCCTCGGTATATCCGCCTTCCTCTTTATCATTGCGTCTAATAATCTTACGACGATACTTACTTGTTATGCGCATGCGCGAATCGCAATTTTCTTCCCTCCTCACACATTTGTACATAATTTACGCGTCTCTTATGCCCTCTTTTGTTTTATTTTTATTTTTATTTTTTTTTTTCGTGCCTTTTTTTTCCTCTCCTTCCCTCGAAACCCACACGATTCCTATGCGTTGCGTTTGATCGGTGCACGCGTTCGTTTCTGCTGCTGTTATACGACAAGTACCGTAACGAGAGCATTGTGAAAACCAGAAAGCCGCATTTATAAAGTTTACTCATTGCAAATAGAAAGGGGTGTCTGTTTTTTGTACCATTCGAAAATTTTTTTGTAATTCTTTCAAAATTAAGATTTTTCTTCCTCCGATAGATGACTCTCGCTCGATTTAATTTATTGGTGATAATCGTCGATTTAATCGACGTAACGATATACGTACAGGGAGGACAAAAGAAAAGCGGCTGAGGCATTTTTTGCTTTCCTTAATTTGTTCTGTTTTTTTTTCTTTTCTTTTGTTTTTCTTTTTTTTTTTATAAAACTTCGAAATCTTTAGTACTTGTCATTACACAACCGGAATCTCAGGTATTCCTATCGATCTCCTGATGCTTTGTCATTCGCACTCTGTGGAGCGATCAAGAAATTTATATACTGCAAAAATATGATAACGTTTTGGTTTCTTAACATTTTTGTTTTTAAAAAATTTCTCTCTCTATTTCGCACACATGCTTTTGTCTCCCGTGCTTTCTTTTGCATCCCCATCTCACGTGACAAAATAATTCATCTCGCGCATGCAACGCATATGATACAAGATTACGCGACGCCATCGCACGGAATTTGACATTTTTTAAAAATTTTCTTCCTCCATTTCTCACCGAAAACAGTTTTTTTTTGTTCACTTTGCTTTTGTAAAATTTATTCTCACAGTGCTTTAATCCTCATATTATCACTCATTTAACTTCTATTTACAGGACGCTCTTATTTAATAAAAAAAAAATTACTAGTGTAGGTGCCGTTACATTGAGTTAATCCCTCGCACGCATGCGCAAACATACACGCAGTCACTCATCACTTCTTTTTTTCGTTTTTTACTTCTCACACACGATTCGCTCGATTCGCACACGTTCCTTCGTAATAAATAGCGCGCGCGCGTCCTTCTCGACCCGTTTCTTAAAAAGAAATGAAAAACGTGCGCGGCCAAAGATTCAAACGCGTCGCCTTCGAAACTGCTTACCCGCGCTTTTCCCATCCTTCCGATTGGCAGTCCTCCGTGCTCGTGGAATTTCACGCGAGCATTACCGTCGCTAACCTCACTGAGATCCCTCAAAGAAATTCCACGACTCTCACTGGTAACCATTGCCCTTCCTTTCGAGTGATGACAACACGTAGGCCAATTTCGTACAGCCGGAAACCAGTTAGTGGCTTCTTTCGTTTCCGTTAGCAATACGTTAATCGGCCCAACGATCCGCGTCATAGTAATTTTCAAACCATTCCCGCCGCACAGCCAAACACACATAAAATCCCACTAGAATCTTCTCGTCTAGCTTTACCGTTAACTGTAAGAAATATCGTTTTTACTCTTTTGCTTTCAGCTTACGTAACTATGTTACACAGCACTGTTTTAAATATAAGAAATAGTAGTTCGCATCCTAGGTATTAAATACGGTACTGTCGCTAGAGTGCAAAAAATTCCCTAGAAAAATTCCCCTACAAAATCCAACGTCTCGTTTACAATGTGGTCTCGTTATCGCGTATTTCTTTCAAATATTTTCATCGTTAGTGCATTTCAATAATATTATTATTATTATTATCAGTATCGTTATCACTTGCAATATTCTGTTCTCTTTCTCTCTAATCTCGCTACCGTATAGGCATTGATAAATGAAATTTTCTGTTGTTTCTATAAATGTTGTATCAGGTGCTGGGACATGCGTGGTGACCGTGTGCTTGTGTGTTTGAGTATTTTTGTTGTTGTAATTATTAACACGTAAAACACCGTTACGGTCGATCGTGGCTGAGGAAGGAAGAAAAATATTGTACAAATAAGATCGGTGAGTCGAGGAAGCAAATAAGGCGTGAAACGAGGAAAGGAAAAGAATTTTTTTTTATTTTCAAGTTGCGACCAAAATTTTTTTTCTTTCATACCGCGTGCACCTTCGATCAATTTATTAATTATCCCTCGATTCGTTAATGATATTTTGGTCGATCCAGGAAATTTGAAATAATTACTGACGCAAAATTACTAACGTAATTTGTACCATTCATATAAATTTCTTTATTTCTTCTTACCATTACGTGCTTTTCTCTGCCGCACGGCTACTTTACACATGACAAAGAATTTTTATACCGTCTTACGAATGTTCACGAAGAATTGGACCGCTTACGCGTACGCACGTAAGTGCACGCGCACTCGTAACTCTGTGGGAGTGTCTAAAGAATCATTGAATGCATTGTAGAGGAACAGGAAAAGAAAGTAAAAAAGTATCGGGAGAGAAAGAGAATAGAAAAAAAAAGAAAAAAAAAAAATGTGAAAACAATAATGAAATTGTTGCATAAGTGTCATATCTTATTCTCTCTATTTTTCCGTCTCCTTCCTTCATTTTCATCTTATACTCTAAATCGAAATTAATAAAGAACACGTGCTCGCAGGCTTCTCGAGAAATGCAACACAAACATGTCCGATCGAGAAATTCTCAAGATTTAATTATAAATTTACAAGGGATCGCAAAATTAAAAAATAGCTATCCGGCATTGCGCAATCTCGCAAGGGACTCGTTGATAAGAGCAGTGTCTCTATTATTTTATCTCTTTCGCTTCTCTGCTTTTTACATCAATAACAGGAAAGAGCAGCGACGCTAATAGAAACGCGTGACGCTCGCGCTTATCAGTGAAAAGAATTAATCGGTTAAAGGGACGCGTGACACTCATCGCGGGTATTGGTCCACTCGCAGTCTTCGTAAGAAAAGGAAAATTAATGAATTAGCGAATACAAAGAGGAATTATAATGAAGGATGATCGAATTATCAGTACGATGGAAAACTATTCTTAAAATCTAGGATCATGGTGGGAATTCTTTTTTTTTTTCGACCGGACCGCACCGCACGTGTGTTTTGTCGTGTTACGTGTGTGTGTATGTGTGTACTATGTGTACTGTTAGGAATATATGAATTTCCGATTATAAGGAATTAGATATTAAATGAGAGGCGAAAGGACGGCAATGGCAACAACATCGACAACTTTAACGAACGTAACGTAAAGGAATAAAAAAACTGATTAAGAAAACTAACGAAGCTAACGCGACTGTGGAAAAATGTAAAAAGACAAATTTAAAGAAAAAAAAAAAAAAAAAACTTTAAACCAAAAACATTAATCAGTCTCTCGCGCGGTGCTCGGGTTCGCTCGTGTACACATAAATTTTTGTTGTCGTACAACAATGCATTGTCAATGTAAAATTAACATTAATTCTTAACGATAATGATAATCGTTACTCTGTCTGCATTGTTGTTGCTGTTGTCGCTCATTCCTCGAGATCAAGCGCAAACGAATTGACGAGGGGCTCCGTGTAGGAAATTTTGTACTGACACAGCCGTTCCGAACAGCAACAAAGATTGTTACTAATAACCGTGCGAGATTGTGTCGCAGATCAAAGACAATCGGGTTCGCGTAGTGACGCCCTGTGATTGGTTAGTAAGTAAACGTAATCTATTGGTCCCACGGTGGCTCGCAGAGGCCTGATTTCTACGCAACCGATATTGCAGTAATGCGTCAGTAGACGGAAACGAATGTTTTGATTGAAAAAGTAAAAAAAAAAAGAAAATTACTTAAATTCGAAATTACGCATGATATTACAATTAGGCTTGTACAGGATTAATAAAAAGGACAGATGTAAACCCTCGTAATTCGTAAGCGCCACGAAAAGCCAAACTGTGCGAAAGGAAGGATGCTTATGGCACTGACGGTACTTGCGTATGCGCTTTAATGTGAATAAATGAGTTTCGATTTTTTTTTTCGATCTTCGATTGTGTCTTTGTTTGCCTACAAAGCGAAAACGAATTGTTCGCACGGGTGTGATACGTTGAACAATCGGTAAAGGATGATTTTGTGTGTTAACGAATGACGATTGAGGAAAGAAAAAATGAAGAAAATAATAATCCTTAAACCAATGGCTAACGATATCCTTAAATGAGACCGAATCGCCAGTCGCGCATGAAGATAATGAAATTAATCGCGTTGTCTCTTACTTATCTACGTTTCGTGGCAGTGGCCGTTCAATGATTGGCAGTTCTCGTGGAAATAAAAAAAAAAGAGTCGCGCAAACGAGTCGTGACGGACGTGACGTTAAACGGCGCAGCGACGGAGATGGCGACGTAGAGATGCGCAGTCGACGGAGAAGCAAGGACAAAGAAAGATCGGCTATCGGCGAGCGACGGAAGAAAATAGAGAAGTCGTAGAAAAGAAAAATTAAAAATTACAAAAGAAACGCGCCAAAAATTGGTCCATGATCGATTTTCATTGTCACGAGCGTTAAATGCTCGGAGACGCGACGAAGGCGACATTTAGAGAGAATAGAAAAATAAGGTGAGAAACAAAAATCAAGTCTCTCGTTAGACGCCGCAAGAAATTTTATAAATTAGAGTACAAAGAAAAAAAAAGAAAAATAAGAACAAAATATATATATATATATATATATATCGATGAAGTCCTAAACACGCAATAGCTGGCAGTGACATTTGGCAGTGATGAGTCTTTTTCTCTTTTCTTTCGAATCTCATTCCATCTACCCGCTATTATTATTCCTCCGTTATTACGTTCCCTCCGCACGTTTCTTTTCTCTGTTTCCTTTCTCTTTCCTTTCGTTCCCTTCTCGCACCTTCCTCGTCGTATCTCCCTCTTGACATTTTGTATCCCTTGTCGCATCCCTCGAGTAAGAAAAAAAAAAAGAAAGTTCAAGCTTCCCCGTTCGCAGCTCGTTACTCCCATGCACCCTTGCGCGATACAGGGTAGGAATGGAGGGTGGCTGCCTCGTCCATCGCCGTCATCTCCGTCTCGCTAATAATAATAATTACATAAGGGTTTGTTGTGTATCTTTTAAGACTACGCGTAGGCCCTCGTGATCTCGCACACGCGCGGCCACCCGTGAACGTCCGGGGCTCTACTTTCAAATAATTCGTCTAATTATTTACAGGCGTGCCATCTTACCCGGGACAATGCGCACCTGATCAACGAGATGAACAGGAAGAAGGCCACGCTAGCGCAGATCTAACAAAGGGGAGATACTAGCGCATAGGTCCGACGAGAGCAGTGATCGTGGCAACGGTGCGATGGAAAAGATTTTCCACGTGTGTGACAAAGTTATGGGGTGGTGATGTGAAGAACAAGGAAAAAAAAAAGAATCCGGCAAACGTATAAGAATATAAGAAGGATGAATGTACAACGGTGCGCGAATGACGCGGGTAATAGGCATTGGCGAATCTAGAGATCTAGTGGTTACAGAATAAATTGTAATTAATAATAATTCATTAATTAACCTAAAAACCTCTTAATTACACATATTGGCAGTGTTTCTTAGCTGGTGTGTGTATCTATGTCTTCGCACGTGTACATATGTTTTTTTTTAGTGTTTATGTGCACGGGCACGTGTTTCTTTCTTCTGGCTGTGTTTGTCTGTGTGTGTGTTTGTATCTTTATATCCCTTATTCGACCTTATTTACTATATTTATAGACGCGTCGTTGGGGTCGTCGACGCGCTTTTCTTCCCTTACGGCCAATCGAAAACGTCGATGCGCTTTCTTTTTTTTTGTTTTTTGTCCCCCCCCCCCCCCTTCCTCCTTCGCCTTCAACATTTACAACGCACATATTCCATTTTTCTCGATTTACTCTTTATCCTTCGTCTCCTACAATTCAATTTTTAATAACAGAGCGATCGACTAGTCGAGGATTTTTTGCGTTTTAGGAAACACGACAAAAAAACCGGCATTCCCATTTTATATTTTGCTCTTTACGATTCCCTTGGTGTTTATCGATTCTGTACCTGACAATCTCAGAGGTGTATGCGCACTTCGTTCTTTCACCTTCTTGCCTACTCTTCGTTCTTTTTGAACCCCTGCCCGCGGTGGATAGTGTAACACAGCCTTTATATTTTACCCCTTTTCCGGGGGCAACAGCTCGTACCGAGGGTAGATATATATTTATATATACACAATTGTGCAGCACGGCCAGCATATATTATTTGCCTCTTTTTCTAATCTTGTCACTGTCCGCTCATTTGTTTAGTTTCAAAATTATTCATTCTATATAAAAAAAATCGAGTCTACTCGCAATAAACATGCCGATGAACAGAGTAAAAAAAAATTAAATTAAAACAAAAAGTACAAATGTGAACCATGAAGAACAACGTAAAAAAAAAAAGAAAGGGTGAAAGAAGATAAGATTTAAATGATAGCCGTGCTGCGCTGGAGTTTAAGTGACGAAAAAATCTGCTGTATAAAGTGTCTCAAAACTGTCTCTAAATCTGTAACGCGATTGGCCGAGAGTCGTTCGTTGAGATTTAAAAGAAAAAGGAAAAAAGAAATGAGCAAAACTTCTCTGCATTTATTAAAGCGAGTCTCGAAACAATTCAGAGAAGTTTCACGAGAGTCGAACGCATCCCGGCCAATCAGAGCAAGTCCTCCGCTATCATTTTTTGTACATTGCTTTGAACGAAGCGCACGCTTCAAAAAATTGCTAGAAAAGGAAAGAGTGCGTCGTCAGTAAGTCGTTGATCGAATTTCAGTCTGTCCGCGATCAGCAGTATGGCCCTGTTACCTTTCGTGATAATAATTTCTATTAACGTTCCGCATTAGAAAATTACGATTTCAATTCTGAGACTGTCAACCCCCTTTACGAAGGCAAATATGTCGGCGGACAAATACGAACGATCCACGTTTTCTCCGCTCACAATTTCCGCATGACGCACGTTATTACTGTATTAACACCATACTTCCGATATATATATATATATATACACACACATATGTATTTATATATTTATATGTATATTGGTGATACTCGTTCGGCGGGATGCGCACGTGTATGCGCGCGCTGTGTTTCTTACACCGAGCGAAGGTCAAGGAACGAGGTCAAAGATCGAAGAAATTCTCGTCGAATTTTTCTTTGCGTTAAGGCCAGGATTGCGTAACGCCCTTGGCGCCACCGGAAGTGCCAAGTAGATTCGACATTAGATATTAATTGATTCCTAAGGCCACCAGAGTGATTATCTCCTTATAATCATTAACTAACATTTAACAGTTAATTAATCAATAATCAGTTATCTTATAGATTTTTTTTTTCATTGAATAACTTGTTTTCTCTCTCTCTCTCTCTCTCTTGCGCGCCCAGACCTTCCCGTTTCATGAGCCTTCTCTAACTCGTTCCGACCATATTGGCATCTTCATCATTTTTATCTGTTAGTGAAACATCCACGGTGAGGCACTTTTTTTAGTTCGAATCTACGACCCTTCCGGTAACGCCTTTAGACATGTAACCAGTCTACTTCTGGCCTGCTCAATATGGCGAGAATGAACGATCCTTCATTCACCTACAATCCTTCGACCGACAGACAATAGATTAGGCTAAATAAATTAAGGGTATTATATAAGGTTCGTGACAGTTTTACAATCCTCTCGGAACTTCCTCCATTATTACCCTTCGCCTTGACCTTATTACTCTAGGTACGTTTTCCCCCACGTTCATCCTCAGTTCTTCGCTTCTTTTCCCTATTTGTTCTCAATGCGTTTTTTTCTCATTCTTTCTTCTCTTCCTCATACTCTTGCTGTATACTGTTTATCGTGCTGCTAGGAGCACGTTGCTTCTTTCCGTTCTGTACAGATAAGATCGTCTCTTATCACCTGGTGAATAGTTGGACGATCCTCGCGCCGATTTTGGTCATCTTTCTGGTCTTCCGTCCGATCCTTTGTTCGTTGTGTCCGTTACCCGTATGAACGTGAACTCTCGTCGCGTAACAGACGTGTCGTGGGATAGTTTCTCTCATGTACTCGCGAACGTACCGGATGTCCGATATCACGAGTTCTTCACCGGTTTCCGGCGCTGCTTCGTCCGTGTCTGTGAAGGATGGCCGTCATTGACAGCCGGGTAGAGAGCGAGACTCACTTCGTCTGGCAAGGAAGAAGCCACTTTACGAATTCCTACGTGCTTTGTGCTTTGTACTTCTGACTCCAGGACCCATTCGTCCGGGGCACTGAAATTATTATTTATTCGTTGATTTCCCATTTAACAGTATATTCTTGGATTAATGATACTTCCCTAAAATTAATTATACATACATATCTTGAGGGTACCATCGTAACAGCACTTTTGTCTTTCCGTCCAGTTCCACTCTTCGTGCTAAAACCTAGTGGATACAAATAATTTCATTGTTCGTTGATAAAAATTATTTTTAATTGCCAAACTATATTTCACCCAGGTTAATAAGCCTCGCTAATTACTCACTTGACTAGTTAGGGCCATCGAGTTTCCTGGAGTCTCGGCGAGTCTTCCTTGGGTCCTCGTTTTGGCTAACTCGAGTAACCTATGCTGCAGACCCTCCATTACTCCCGTATCGAAGTAATCGAACAGTCTTGCTATACAATGAAGAGAAGGGACATTCCTTATTAAGATTTTCTCATTCTTGTTATTCATTTGAAAAAGGGCATTATGTATTCGGATATCCCAAAGTAGGTAGATGTAACACTAACCAGACCAAGGTTGCCTTCTATATCTGAGCCTCTTGCCATTTCTCCTTACGAGTTTCCCACCATTTTCACAGCTTCTTTTGCTGCTACTGCTACTCGTCTCGGGCTGATTGAAGTGGCCATTGACGTGCCTCTCCAAGGCGGTCTGGAAATCCGATCACAAGAAAAGGTTTAAATATTGAGAACTCAGGCACTTTCCAGAGAGAGCTTTGCTTGGGTATTTATGGGTCGGTTAAAAATTAACCGCATCCGGTTAAAACGACATTCACTGAAAATTATGACTCGTCAAGCGATGAGAGTGCGAATATCGAGAGCCACCAGGGTGAATCACAGTCTACCACATAATGACTAGGTTCCATTAACAGGATTTTATTGGACCTTAACAAAATTATTAAACAACCAGGATTTTACACGACCACAAAAATCGTTCAAGATCACAAATGTTGTATAAGACCTCAGCACTCGAATAGAACAACAAGATTTGTACTCTAGTACTAAACTGCGCAGGACCACAATAGCTGTATAAGATCACAAAAGTTGTACATCACAGAAATTGTACACCACCACAAGGATTTGACACATTCACATCAACCTGATTCCACAACATTCCAAAGGGTGGGCAGGGGTGGCTCGATTGCAGCTGTCTTTGGAAAATACCCATATCATCTTGTGAGATGACAATGACGATATGCGTGATAATCGTGTATCAACATTTAGTTTACTTTTATCGACGGAGAAGCCTGAAGTCTCAAAATTGTTGCGACGTTGACATTTAAAAGCAATCACAACTTGTCTCAAGTCTCAACATTGATGCAAACTTAAAGTCGAACAACACGAGAAATGGTTTCGGCGTACGGTTCAGACAAAAGACATTTTTTTTTCATCTTCCCTTACTCTGGAAACTACGATTCGGTTACAGATCCTTGATCATCGACAGTGGCAAGAAACTATCAAACCCTAAACAAGCATATGAGACGATATCTATAAAAACAATCTCTTTAAATCTCAACCGATATCCGTGAACGACGATTGATTCTCCCTCCTGATGATTCAAATTAAAATACATTACCCAGCTTCGCAGAAACTGGTAGAAAAGATACGACACTAAAATTGTCCAACGAGGTCAGCCGACAGGAGTGGGTAGCACGTGGAGGTGAAGAGAAAGTGATTAGTCTAGTATATTATCTGGTTAAAGATGATCAGATGATCAAGATGATTGGATGATCAAGATGATTAGAGATGATCGACGATTATAACAATGATTACAAGAAGGGGAAGAGGACGCGCAGTGCATAGTGGAATGCTAAAGTGCTTGTAAAATTATAGGAATTAAGGATACATTTAGGATTTTTATCTTTCTCTGATAAAGAGAATATGGGAGAAACGATAACTTAAACTCGAGTAGATCTATAACGGCGAACAATAACTTCACAGAAGATCTTTCTGCAGATACGAAGACGTCATCGAAGTTCTTATGCGTCATACGCTTCAGTCATGTAACAATGAAAATTCGAAGAGTGGATCTAGGTACACGGCATCCTGGAGACGTGTTTCTATCCAAGTATTATCTCGATGTATGTCAAACGGTTCCATCCTCTGCTCAAGATCCTTGCAAAGTCGTGAGGATAAGTGTATTCGTAAATGGATGACAAGACAAGGAGGTCCTTCGAAGATTCGTAAAAATCAAGAGAGTGGACGTCATCGATATCAGAGCATCCTCAAGGATGACAGTATGAGTCGCGAAGTGGTCCAAGACGTCGGAAATGGAACAATTATGGAGACGCAATATACCTGTGAGCTAAATCTACTGCCGCAGCCGTCGACGATGCATCTGAAGGGTTTATTTCCGCCATGAGACAGAACGTGTCTTTCGAGCCATCTACGGGAGCAGGATGTCCTTCCATGAACCTTGCAGCCTTGCCAATGGCATACGAAGTTATCGCCTCCAGTCTGCGTGTTGATATGAGCCGACTAAAAGAGAACAAAAGAACCAGCACATTTTAGGAACATATGAAGACCCTTCATCGGGGAGAATTTTTTGGTGAAAGTTGACCTACCTGCAAGTGTTCCAGTAGACCACTACTCGACTCAAAGCTAGCTTCGCACTTATCCCACCGACAGATGCCGCTGTCTGTACCCTGTGACCTATCTTTCTGACGTGCCTGAGCCGGAAACCGGATGGTCGTTGGGGCGGAAAGGATGGGCGACAGCAGCGCCTTGGGTTCGCCAGTCTTATCATCCTGAGAGTCCTTGTTTTTAGTCTCCTGCGGGACAGGTGCGATCAACCTAGATAGAAAGTCGTTGGTGGTCCTCGTAGAGAGTAACGTTGCGGTGAAATTATTGTTCTCATTGACAATAGGTTTAATGTGGACGCTGTCCTTGAAGTCAAGAGTCATTGGCTCGCCGGTTAATGAGGGCGTAGGAGTCGCCGGGGGTGAGCTACCCTTTTCGCTAGGACTCGCGTCCGATGGCAGTCTGAGAGAGGATATCTTCACTGTAGGAAGTGTCGAGAGGACGTCGTTTGAGATCGGCAGACTGGGCACGGGCTTAGGCAGCTTCTCCATCTTAATGTTTGCCCTGGGCACTATCACCGGTGGCTTCTTCGAAGGGGGTGGTGACATTGTCAGGGTTCGTACCTCCCAGTCGTTTGATCGACTGTTGGGTGATGCAGCGCCTAGGTACTTGGCAAGTCCACCCTTGTTCCTCTGAACAGTATGAGGTCGTCGGAACTCCG
The DNA here is from genome assembly GCA_031762395.1 of Calameuta pygmaea. NCBI lineage: Eukaryota > Metazoa > Arthropoda > Insecta > Hymenoptera > Cephidae > Calameuta > Calameuta pygmaea. Next base: position 1,660,973 of record JASANN010000352.1, on the reverse strand, counting down.
GTGAACTCTTAGCTACCAGTACTGACATGTCACTGTTTTTCTTGTTCTAAAATAGAAAAAGAAAACCAATTATCCCTGTCCTTGGTCCGAGCTATAATAATATAGAAATCTCACGACCCAGGATCATCGTTTACCTTGGGCTGCTGAGGTTTGATCTGAGTCTTGAAATACTCGGTGATTTTGCCCTGGGTCTCGTGGTGACCCTTGACACCGGAGGATTTACTCCTGGAGGTAGGGTCAGCGGCTCCAGCTCTTGGCAGGGTACCCGCCTCAGGTTCACCCTTAAGCCTCTTGAAGGTGGAGCAGGCAGTAACGGCCAGTGGCGGTGCCCAAGGCCATTGGGGCCTGGGGCCACTGTGAACTTGGGGCGTAGGTGGCGCCAGCTTGGGCAGGGACGGAATTGGACTTGGTGCCGTTCCTCGTATGGCGAGGCCCTCGTCGCTGCTGGTGCTACAGGGTGATCCAGGTTCCGTAATGTCACTGGTACCACTGCTGCTGCACTCGCCGCAGGATACGGCTACTCCACTGTAATCAAAATTAAATTTATGTTACACATCGTTCAAACTGTCTTAATATTTAAATAAATATTGTATATCGTAAGCGGAGGTGTCGAGGAGTTAACCTGGTCCCTTGATGCGACTCTAATAAAACTAGCTCGGGACCATCCGACTGGATGAGACTGGTGGAAATTGCATGCTTACCAAGTAATGATATTACCACCAGCTGAAACCTAATTACAGGCCAGACATTGCCAATTGCTCGCCGCTTTGGGATTCTCGGAGTTGGTACTACCGCGTTGTTTGGTAGTTTGGAAAAAAAAAGGGAAAATAAAAGAGGAAAAAAACAACCTCAAAGAACCAAGAGGTATCAGAGGACCCAAAGTAAGATATGTAACAAGCTTGAATGAGGAAAAAATTTGAAAATTTTCGCCATCAAAGATGGCGTCTTGTCGACCTATGACAAAAAGTTCAATGTGAAACTATCAAGTATCATCATTTCCATTTCTTATCATTCTCCCCTATTGCTGTTCTGCATATCCTTTTACTTTTACAGCCAACCACGGCAATGCATTATATAGATAAAATCTAGTTTCTTTTCTCCAAGTATCCTTTTTCAAGCTAGGATAAACCTAAAGTCCCGTAACTCTTGAGCGGCAAGAGTCGTAAACGAACCATCGCGAAGACACTGACCTTTCCCTATCTTCGATTCCGTCATGTTTACGCAACGAGCTATCGTTGCACAGCGCCGTTAACGGCTGCGTATTGAATGAGAGCCATTGTGCCACGAAACTTTATACGATTTTATCATGACGAAGTCAATGACCTCATCCTGCATGCAAAATTCACCCCGACGTAAACGAATACTCAGATACGAGTGCCCGATACCAGTAACGAATTTTCCACGCCAAAGAAAAGAAATCTGCACGATAAAAGCGAAATAAAAAAAAACGTCTACGACCTTGCAAGACACTGTATCACATGAGATTTGTAAAAGCAATTTCGAGAGATCACGCCACGTTACAAGTGTACGAAACGTGGTTATTCACACAATCACCATAGATCTGATAGATACGCGGTAAAATAATACACCTAGAAATGTTTTTTAACAAATACAAAATGATTGGTTGATACATCGAAGGATTCATTATCAAGCCATGGAATCGATTTGGATCTAATCGCTTCGAAAGAAGAAGCGTCTGGTTCAGAACCTTGTAGGTAGCGCCGCGTAGTGGCAGTGGACCGAAGCTCAGCCCATGCACGCCTCTATTATTCCGTATAGCTATAAGGGAATATAGCCGGCAGTCATTATGTCTCTCTCGCGCTCCCACTGTACAATGACTTACTCCCTTTCTCTATTAGACACGCAATGCCACTCTCTCGCTCTTTCTTTCTCTCCTTCCTCTTCGTCCGACTCGCAGTGAAACGCAGTGAGCGAGCAAGCGGAGAGTCAGTCAGTCCGTATTGTCCATCCCTGTCGCACTCGTGTACGATTCTTCGGAGCGGAAATGCATGCTCACCTAAATACCTAAAGTTATATTCACAGCGTGAGCGTGCTAGACAACGACGCAGGGCCACCATAAGAGCGTCGGGACGATCACCGTCGGAACTCGAGCTTAGACGCTTTTTCTACCTCTTGACTGTTCTTAATTATTTTTCATTTACTAACTTCTCTCTCTCTCTCTCTCTCTCTCCTCCTCCTCTCCCCCCTCTCTCTTTCTCTCTCTCGCATTTCTTGACTCTGGAATGAACCTCCTTAATAGTCTATTCCGGTGACATCATTGGACTTAAACGTCGGCCATCTTTCTTTTTGACTACAATCGAGGTCGAATTAATTATTTACTTTGATTGGACTTACATTATTATCACAAGTTCTATGTAAATAAGCGAAATTCATTACGTCGAAAGGTTTTGGATAATCGGGCTAATTTTTTCGGAAATTCAAGTGGCGCTTGAGAAGAGAGGTACGCAATGGCGACACCCCTGGAAAGTTTTGAAAGCCTAGTTTAAAAGATTGCTCCTCGTAGGGGCAAAAAAGGCTCTTGCCGACAGTTACTACCCGGGTTCACTACTCCCCAATGAAAATTACAGCGTGCGTTCGGGGAAGCTACTGGGACTGAAAGGAGGTAGAGCGAGGGACGCGAAGGGAGGTGGTGGGTTAAAGGGTGGCAAGGATATAGGGTGACTGAGTGAACTCGACTCCCTCTAGTCCGCGCGCCCACGCGTTCATACAAGGGAGGGTTGTGTCGCGTCAGATCGAGGGCAGATTATGATTTGGCCGGCATCCTAGGGAAGGGTTGTTGCTCGGGGGTTGACGAGAACACGAGCTGACCGCGTAACTGACCTATACTCCGTCATACTAGCTACAGGTCACGCGAACGGACCATATACATATATATACTACACACCATCCTAAGAGAAAGGGTGTGACGAAAAACAACCCCCTTAAAAAAATTCCGTAAAACAGTCGCAATCAACGCAAAAGATTTTTCGGTCGAATTTAAAACTACAATTTTATTGTTCATAAAAATGTGTCCGTACTCGAGATTAAATGAAAAAAAAATTCTTCAAAAATCCAATTATGTTACGTACTTTTGTACTTATGAATTGTGCGCATGCGCACGTCCCCACCAAACTCGACAGAGGAACTCCAAGGGCTTGAGTAATACGGTACAAAGAAAAAATAAACTTGTTTGTTTAAAAAGCAGGATCGTAACGAGCATATCGCGGCCTCGAGGAATCTTCTGTAACGTCAAAGAGGAGACTACGTAATAAGGGGCGTGTTACGCGTACGCGTAACTCGTCTCTTTACGATTATGATCTTGCAATTACGCGGTATTTAGGCTCCGTACGTAAGGCAGCCTCTGCATTACACATTATCATTGCCTTGGGCTTGGGTCGCTAAGCTATTTGCAGTACCGCATTTACTCTCGATACCCGTTTCTCTATACGAGCATCGATAACGACGTAACCCTTGAATATTAAGAATATATATATATATATATATATATATATATATGTGTGTCATAACTTTGAAAAAGTAAACGCAAAAAAATTCCCTAGAATTATTCACGTAAAATTTCATCAGTAAATTCTAAGAATTCCCTAGGATTATTCACGTAAGATTTCATAAGGAAATTCTATCATTTAAATTCCCTAGGATTATTTAGATAAGATTTCATTTAAAACGTACACTGGCATCAAATTTCTAGCGTACGTTTTTGTGGGACCTTCCACGCGGTGCATCGATGCGTGTCCGAGAGATTTTACGATCATGAAAACCCGCAATTATAGTATATTTATACGGTGCACCCCCGTCGCATAAATGAAAACGCGTTCCTAACGAAACTGGCCTCGACTATAGCAGTTCGCAATTATTAGAGCGTTGTATATCGCCCGCGTGTTATATAGGCGTATACCGGCACCCGGTTCAATTTGTACGATTAATTGGAAGGCCCGTAATTTCCCCATCGATTATCGATGCCCCCCCCCCCCTACCTTGAATATAGAAGAAAATGAGAAAAAAATTACAAAAAAAAGGGGGCGCAATCATCAAAATCATCTAACAAGAGCATTACGTGTGAATTCTGAATTTTTTGTTGAATCACCGACAAAAAAAAATTATTATTAATCAGTCTCGCAATCGCAATCACGATTACTAGCTCAGTTAATGAGTATAGAATATAGAGCTTGTCAGGTTAGATTCCTAAATAGTTAGCGTCTTGGAACTAGTTGGTATTCGGTTTCGAAGTTCCAGCCAGAGACTACTTGCAACACGCCGCCATGGCTACTTCCTATACTTAGAACATCGGCTCTTTACTGCACCATCGCCATCCCGTTCACGAGGGGAGAGATCTTCCTCTTCTTTTTTTTTTCTCGCAGCCTCCTGTTCGGTCCAGCTATATTCACTGAGAGGAATTTCTCTTCGTGGTCTCTTTTTTTCTGTCTTTGTCGCCTCTTGACGAGACTGAAAATAATACTTTCTGATATATGCATGGGAATTTAAACAAGTTTTACTCTCCGAGTGTTACGTAATACACGGCTATTACAAAGTATACATATGCAGATATATATATATATATATATATATATGGCTATTAATGATCGAATGACAAATTAGAATAGGGGGCAACGGCATCGAGTCGCCCCAGCAGCCATGATCGAACCAGGGGTCCTCCATTATATATATAAAAAATAAGGAAAAAAAAAGGATCTCCTGGCATCGATGTGCGAATGATTGACAGCACTTTTCCACGACTTCCTGTCTCCGCAGACCGTTTTATATCGTACCCTACCCGCTACTTCCTGTTCGCGCTGAGGGACTCTGCACAAAAGGTAATAACAGTCCCGCGGTTCCTTTTCTGAAAGCTGAAACCTGTCGATCGTGAGTGCCAGCACGTTACCCCCTATTTCCTTAATATATCCCCTAAGGTTTCTACCTTAATTTCATTTCCGCTTTTCGCGTCCAGTTTCTTTCGCAATAATCAAGGATCGAATTCTCCTTTTAATTCTTAACTGTTAGTCATTCGTCTTGTCCATCCATTATAAAATTGCTGTTTACTACGTGATATATGAATTTTGGAGATATATGAGCATGTTTTATTGTGAGATGACGTCATTTATTGCGACCTATCAAAATGTTTACCAGAAATTGTAAAATTGAAAAAAAAAATTCATTAATGTAAGAGAGATACAGAGGTAGGAGATGATCAGGGAGATGTCGTCCAGAGAGTGGGGATAAGTATGTTCTCACTTTCGACCAATCGCCGTTACCGAGTGCTTCTCCGTGAACTCGTGTAAAGTCGTACGACATCGACTACGTTTACCTTAGAGCCAACGCAAACTAAAGGAACGTAAGACGTAACCCTAAGTGCTACCACAGTGAACAAACGTTCATAACACTTGGCGGTCTTAAGAACGTCTGACTCATCGATCTAGGGCTAACGTCACGTCTTAAGCTTTTTTTTGGTATGCGATAGCCCCAAAAATTGTAGACCTCAAGAGTGGATATAGGGGAGGTGGTAGTAAATTGAATCGTGTCACAATTGACCCCCACCTGCTCCACTTATTTCACGAGCCTCTAAACCAAAACAAGAGGGTTTAACAAATAGTGTATCTCTTCATCGATTTCTATTTTCTCTCGTGAAATTCGAAGACTCGAACATCATATGAGAAAACGTACAAGAAGAGTGTATAATTGTTGAAGATTAATGCTTTACAGAACATAAGCGTGACTGCTTGTATCGAGTCACGGGGCCATTAGGTGTCTCACGGTTCGTTATTATTATTATTATCGTTTCGTGAAAACACACGCGTGCACCATAAGTCAGTCAGCCAGTCCAATGCGACTGTTATGTGTAACACTGCCAAGAATGTCTCTAGGAATTGCCAGGAGAGTATATCGCGGTGACGTATGCAGTACGTGTATGCATGCGAGGGGGTGGTAGAGTTGAAGTATAGCGAAGAAAGAAAAATGTATTTCGTAACGTTACAGGGTCCCGCTCGAGAGCCTTGCGTGTTATGGCGCCATTAAGGACGATTTGAATATTTCTACGCGAGGCTAATGGCCGAATCCTTCGTAAGCGTTTAATCGTAAAACTACCGTTCGCTGCATGCGAATATTTACCCCTATATCATCAGCCCCTATTGCACGATGAGTTCCTCACGAGTAAACCCTCATGACGTATATATGAATCTTGCTACGTATAAATTGCCAATGATTAATGGTCCTCGCAGTCAGTCCCCGTACTGCGCGTGTCATGCTGAGTAAAATTAATTATTAATTATTAATAAAAAAATTTTTAATCAATGGACAATCAATTCTCCTGGGAGGGATGCACGTCGCGAAATATTTTTTTTAACATTTTGCGTTTCACGAATCGCATACAAGTTTCGATTTTGATAAGAATTTAAGTTAATGATATATATATATATATATAACGTGTGCGTGCGCGCGCGCGCGCGCGTGTGTAATGTATGAGGGTTAGAGCTAATAAAAAGTCTCCGGGCAGTCTGGCGCGACGTAAAGGCGGAATCGCAAGTTCGCAGCTAACGCAAGTCCTCTCTCTTTCTCTCCAATTAGCATTAATTAACAAAAGTGGTCGGTGAGTTACAAAACGCGGGCAGGTAATCGCCCGTGAAACGAGAGAGCAACATTCCGAAAGCTACGCGCACGCGACTCACGCAACGTGCGCGCGCAGCTCGGCCACTGCGCATGCGCGTGACCGCAGCGCCGCTAACGAAAAATCAGCTACAGTAGCGTCGACGCAAATTGCGTTCGACGAAAGACTGTATAGGCAAACGATGATAACAGTCTGACATCTCGCTCTAGTCACCACATACACTTGAACGTATAAGTAAGTATATGCCGATACCCGCCTCCAACTACTGTTACTTTCACGGGACTGTCATAATATACGATATAACAGAGGCAGGAGCATTGCTGGGTCGCTCGCATTTGAAATTGACCGCGCCCAGATAGACGCTGAGTCATTGTTATAATTTTCTTTACCTCGGCCCAAGTTACTCGCTGCACCAGAATGATTGTCAGCGATATGAAATGCACAAACGTCATTAATGGTAAGAGTATAAATTTTATTAGAGAATTTTTTATTTTTAAAAATATTCCGATCTGTCATTTTATTATGTCCTCACTGATTATAAAATTAACAGTATATTGGTAATCATAATTTTTTTTTGGAAATACCAGTAATACCACAGAAATTTTTTATTTAATCGGCTCCATTTTTTTTTTCAGAAAACATATTTTATATATAAATGCCAAACGTATAGCTGCTCAGACTACTCGATGAGATGCGGTACGTTCACAGCCAGCAGTGTGAGTTGATAAACCGAGTGTGTCGACCGGCACACTAACCTTGTCCCGAACTCGACGCACCCAGCAAGAGTGAGCGGGCGAGCAGGACGAAAGTAAGTAACGACAGAGAAGTCTGACGAAGAGAAACGATGCTATAGGTTTAGCAGGAGTGAACGGTGATGAAGAGGGCAGAGAGAGAGAGAGAGAGAGAGAGAGAGAAGAAATAGAGAGATACAAGAAGAGAGTGTAGTGTCATTACTCTCAGAGTTTCGGAACATTGCCGGAACCTCAATCAGCATTCTGTTAGTCGTGAACATATCCGTTCAAGTTCATTGTCGCTTCTGGATTACGAAACTACACTGCGATTTCATTTGCCCTCGCCGTTAGATTGGGTTAGGTCAATGTCGAATAGGAATCTAACCAAAGAGATTTTGTGGATTGATTGCTTGTTGTATTAAAAATTGTGTACGTTTACATTGACTGAATTTGATTTTTCGGTAGAATATTATACAGACTTTACTCTGTGTATATATATATATATATATGTGTGTGTGTGTGTGTGTATTTTTTATTTAACGACTCACGTGATCTCATAGCTAAAACTTGTACGACCAACGACTAAATTACCGTAAACCACGTACGATCGTGAGGACGAGTATCCATTTTTAATGTAAAAATGACCGCCTTAATTATCCTTCAAAATTCGTTGTGGCTTTCCAGGCGCGTAGCGTGCTTAACGCATAGCATGCAGTTTCTACCTCGAGGAGCCTGGAGAACAGCTGGAGAACGGTACCCGAAAGTCTTTGTCAGTGCGTTATATATGAATGAAAGAATTGACGCGCTGTTTCCTATTTGTAAAAAAAAAAAGAGCAGTAACTGCTGCACGAAACCGCATTTAATAAATATATGAAAATATTACAGTCGCGCGAGGCCGAATGTCTTTGTTTGGATTAGCATGCAGTAATATCCTGCAGGATATGGAAGTGCTGCTTTAAATGTGAATAAAAGTGTATTTTCTTTTTTCTTTTCATACACAATGGGGAAGCCTACGCGTCCTGTAGCCTGGAACGTACGATTCCATCTCGACGAACGGATGAAAAGAGAAGTAGATTGAGAGGAGTATAAAAAGCAAAAGAGAGAGCGAGAGAGAGAGAGAGAGAGAGAGAGAGAGAGAGAGAGAGAGAGAGAGAGAGAGAGAGAGAGAGAGAGA
>JASANN010000352.1:1577714-1652349 GCA_031762395.1 Calameuta pygmaea | reverse complement strand
GAGAGAGAGAGAGAGAGAGAGAGAGAGAGAGAGAGAGAGAGAGAGAGAGAGAGAGAGAGAGAGAGAGAGAGAGACACGCAAGAAAAGTGCAGCATAATGGCAAATTACGAGCAAGTGCAATGTTCTCTCTAGCTACCTATAAAGATTCCTATCAAGCTGAATTAACTAGGCGAGTGGCGATTCGCTCGCGCACTCTTCTGGAAATAGTTACAGCGACCGGAATGTGCGATTATAGCGCCAGGATGCTCGACAGCCTCGAAGGACATTTACAGCGCTGCCAGTAAGGGAATGTCAGTGGCATTTGCCCACGCGCATGCGCACTAACCCGTGCGCATGTACAGGCCTCAAAGCGGGACTCGTTGCGCGTTCGTAGAAGAAAATCGTGCGTGACGAGCGTGTATACGCGCACGCGGCGGTAACTTGGAAAGTGCAACGAGATAACCTTATCGAAATGAGTTTCTTATTTGCGCATGCGCAATAGCGACAAACAATAAATAACAAATCGCCGTAAACGTATCCCTCACGTTTGACAGCTGTCATGCAGTTGTTTTGGCTAAGCTTATCGCGAAGCGTTTCGTAGGAAAATGGCGGCCGGGTTACTCGGAAGAAAATATAACGAAGCATGCGTGAAAAAATGGCTTCCCTTGGAAATCCTCGAACGGCACCGGCCATACCAGCGCCGTAGAGAAACATCGCCAGCGACAGCCCGTAAACATAGTTTCTATTTTCGAAAATGCATAAACACCCGAGACGCCTGTTGGTTTTTCGTTTTGTTCTCATAGATCTCGTGCCATGTGGAAATCACCGTGGAGAACGGCAGGGATTATGTGTGTGCAGGAACGGCTGGGAAATGTTGTCACGAGATGACGCAGGAAGAGGCTGTGGAGTTAAGAAGTTGCGGTGGGGAGGGTGGGACTTTTTCAGAGGTAAGAAACGCCAGAGAGGAAACAGTAATGGAGCAGCTGCTCTATTTAAAAAATGGTGCTACGGAAAATTAAGCGGAAGACTCGTACGTGTTTTACTATATGAATCGGGTGAATATATTGGGCTAAAAAACGTAAAGGGATGGGCCGATAGGCATTTATTGGTTTAGGATGCCGTTAATTGTAATTCGTGGTCTTATTTTTGTAGCTGGTAATAACGGCAATGACATCGGCATTGTATGAACGGACATTGAGTTTAATTGTGGCGAAAATATACCTGCGTACTGTTTGCTAGCTGGATTAGTTATTTTTGAATTTTATTCCAATTATTTCTAAAGAAATAGAAAACGGTGTACTCGTGAGGTTATTTAACGCCGTTTGATTATTTATTTATGTGAATTTTTCATCGGGAATTTAATTAAACGGATTGATGCTTTTTTTCTAGACTTACTACGAGATCATACCACGGATAATGGATGATATTCTTGGACAGAGATTTTTCTGTCTAGTATTCCTTGCCAGCGCTCCCAGCCAATTTCATATATATATGTGTGTGTATGTGTCTGTATATATATATACATATATGCATTACACGAAACTCACAATTTAGATATGTATCACAAAAGTAAAAGCACAGCAATAAATAAATCGTAGTAAAAAAAAATTCCTTAGAAAAATTCCTTAGCAAAGTAACTACTAGCACCGAATATTATCTGCTTCGTTAGTTTTATTAAAACACGTATCACATGAGTAGCACATGCAAACTAACGAAGTGGCTCGCCGTTGCAATCGTAGAGTGGCGAAAAAAAATACAGAAGAAAAAAACAAAATTTCCATAAAACACTCAAAGCCCCTTAATTTTGTCAAATCAATTAATATTATCAACACACTTTCGACTTGACACTTTTCACTTAAATTACTCGCACACGAAATATCAATTCGCACCTAAACCAGTCACTGATAACTTTCGTAAAATTTTCAACGAATCACCCAAAATCACTAGATTCGTTCACAAATCAGTATTCCCGCAAGAAGCACGTGTTCATTGCCAAATAAATATTAAAAAAGAAACTATGTGCACGTTACATATACACCATAGATAACTAAAGAAAAAAAAAGAAAGAAAAAGAAGAAAATTTCAAGCACCAAACAAAAAGCGGTACTAATTTTCTTAATCACGTCGTCTCGAACGTCTTGAACTCACCCTTGCGATATGTACACGTAGTCGGGGCCCGAGGACGACTGAGACTCGAAAGAAAACGTGGGGCCCGTTAACGTAACTTTACAGGGACTATAGCTAGGAGCTGCTGAGGGACCGTAGGAGTTTTAGGGGTGATCGTCAAGAAGGGTGCCGATGACTGAGAGGGTCCCCTTTTCTATCCGGGTTTCCCGTAGGATGGCAGAGCTCCCCGAGGGACCCACCAGAAGGCACCCTGTTCCTTCTTTCACCTAAGCCCATACGTTTCACAGGGCCTCAGACCCTGTACTTCTCCAGGTAGAATCCTATAGGCAGTAAAGCTTAACTGCTCCGACGTATTGCTACACCAAAACCCAATAGACTATACAGTGTTGGTGGACGAGGAGTCATTTCCCCGTAGTAAAATCAATGATCCTCGTATACTATCGTACAGTGAGTACTGTCTGTTATACAATGGGCGGATTGAGAAACTCCTTCTATTTCCTGATAGATTTATCGCGACATTTTGTTAATTTATTGATCTATCTATTTATCTTCCAATACCTACACCAACCGAATAGAGTCCATTAATTATACAGACGATGAGATCCGAGAGGCATCCATTTCGAGTTTTGTTTATTATCATCGCGATAAGTACCACGAATTTTTCAGTGTGCCTCCTTGCCGCACGAGCACTTGATCCGTCATCGTATTTATCAGTGGCGACGATGACGACAGCCGTTACGACCCCTATTCACTGCTAGGACTATATACATCCATGGACATTGAGCATAGATAAAGCATTATCGAAATTTTTTTATCCTTCAGTCAAGAGACGCACTTTTTATTTTAATACGATTTAACAACATTTTTTTTTGTTTACTTTCGAACTCGCCTTTACGCGTTATACTCGTAGAACGCAACTTACTATATATCACGTGTGCGATAACTCGGTCGAGATACACGGAGCGCATCCGTTGTTCACCCGTTTACGTAATATCAAAGGGCATTTCCGGTCTGACGTCGTTTCGACTTCCGTTCCGACTCAGTGGTCCCTTGGATGCTCATTACGTGCGCGAGAAACCTCGAGACAGTCGTAGATATCATATGGAGAATTGACGCGGAGAGCGCGAAGGAAAATATTCTTGGAATGAAAAGTCACGCGTATAAGAGGAAGAGAGAAGGAAAACAAAAGAAAAATACACTTAGTACAATGTCGGGACTTATTTTACGTGGCTCTGAGAATTCAAGATGACTTTAACGATATTCGAGGCGCGTAACGCGCCAGGAACGGTTCCCTGGAACGGAAGACAGACAGACAGACAGACAGACAGACGTAGAGAGACATACGAGTGTAAAGCATTGAGACCCAAGGGACAAAGAATTCTAAGGTCCAAAGGACTAACGTCATAGTCAGATGGATAGTTGGGAAGGGAAAGGGGGGTCCCTATAAGAGGGGGAAAAATTGTATTTCGATTTACAGAAGACGCCAAAACGTTCTAAACTCTGAGTCAAGCTGTGCGTGTTGCGAAGTATTAACAGACTTTGGAAACACTCTGCACACGCGTCTAACGTTGCGCTAGGTGAAGATTGACAAATCGTACTTGGCACTGGTATACGTATTTACGAAAAAGACACAGCCTGTAACGTTTCATGGTATTTCTGATTATTCGATATTAGAATACGTTCTATGACAATTGCATTAGACGCTCGTACGTGTGCTGAAGGTTCGATAACCGCAGTGGAAAGGTGTACGTGTACAGGTTTATTATTCATTAGGGATGGCTATATCCGTGATGGAAGATTCGAATAATACAGAAGCCCCATCGATTCTCGACATCCCTGCGGGGACATAGCGTAGACCATCTGGAATATTGTAATTGAGGGGGTAGTGCCTAGGTGTATCCAACGGACCAGTATATCTATAAAGTGTAGCAATTTTGAAACGTCTATGTTTTCTACGCAGGGCCTATCGGGTCTAGTAGTCTAAATATGCAGATTAATATGGAGTACGGTTGATCTGCAGGGGATGAAAAGAGTAATTGTGAACATTTTTATGGGGGTTGACATCGAGCGAAAGGGTCTTGCGAGGGCCTTTCCACCCTCTTATGGGATACGATTTAAACCCCTTGGAGATCCTTTTGTGTTTACTCGGTGGTCTGCTTAGTGTCAGCTCGCGTCTGCGACGGTATCAACCCCTGCCCACCCCTGCTTCAGGTCATCCTGGACGGAGCAACCCCCCGTTTCCTCGACTCGCGAGATGTAAGTAACCATCGCTAAAGAGGTCTGGCGTTCTATGAGGGTTAAGGGTTGGTATGGCCTGTGGCCAATTTCGCGGCTACTGCTGCTTGGACGCTCTTTGCATATGGGGTATCGAGGTTAAGGGATGAAAGCGGGCTGTACAGGCAAATTTGAAAGGCGTACGCTGGACAGTCTGAAAATCCTTAAAACTGTATGGTTTGCTAATGGTGAAGCTGTATTACGTGTATTTGTATATACCCACGTAGCTACACGTGGTTCCCATGGATGGTGGCGCAAGGGCGCAAGGGTGAATCGACTGCACACCCTTTGTTTCGAAATCAACCCCCTTAATTAATCCCTATTTAGGCAATCGGTTTGTTTAAGCGCGGCTTAAACGCGACATGCTGGGGACGGGGGTGGTTTTTCACACTCTGGAAATTATTCAGCTTCTGTCGAGGAGGGGTGGCTTTTATTACAGACACACCCTAGCGCACATGCACGACTTCCGATTGACGTAAAAGTCACGTGTGCCCGACGTATCTCTGAGATTACTGGGAAAGTAAAAAAGAAATTAGGGATGCTTAAGCAGTCTGTGCATAGCTGAAAATTTTGGAAATTTCCATTTTGACTAATAGCAATCAAGAAATCCCGCTAGCCTGACCCACGAAAATTCCATCTTCGTCGCAGGGGCGTAAATTTCGTCCCTTGAAAAGTCCGTAGCAATTACTACAGTACCGTTAACGTTAACGGTAGACGGCAGGGTCAAAGTTCACACTGTCATAAAGTCCATCCTTACCTGTTACAAAAATGAGAGTGAAGGCTTATAACGAGATGTCGTCGAGGGACTTTTCAATGAACAAAATATATCTATATATATTATCTTTACTATACCCAGAGGTAACAATGCACAGAGTCTTAGGAGAATTTCACAGGGAAACCATATTTCAGCAAAACAGAGAACAGCTGCGTGGAGGACCTATGGATTACCCTTAAGGACAAACTTTTGTAGGCTTTGGCGTATTTTTAGGAGCAGGAGACCAGAAGTACACAGTAGAAAGACATTGAAAATAATCTCTTAAAGGGAGCAAAAGAGACAGACAGGGAGGGGGGGGCGGGCGGGAGGCGTTCTGGCAATACATAACAATCCCCAGTGGAAAGGAAAAAGGTTGGCAAGTACCTGAGATGAAAAAGTGTGACGAAGCAGTAACCGTCCTACGCATTTTGCTGGATTTTATGGCTCTAATAGGAAAAATAAACAGGCCAGCCTTTCCCGTCTTTCGTCAGGAACTGTTTAAAAGCAAAACACAGCCCTGATGTAGCGGCACGCTGAGACGTGGCTTCCCGTTTCGCTCTTTTAACAGTTCAAACCCGCCTGGGTGGTTCATTTAGAACGATCCAATGTTATTTCAATATTTCTTTTTCACTCTTCGACCACGAAATCTCTATAAATATGTACCAAAGTCCGACTAATGAAGTGCGCATAATATTTATCCAAATCCAATTATCTTTTGCTTGTCAAAAACAGCGGAATAAAAAAACATAACTACAAGAAGTCATTTTGCGTCAAAAAAAATATAATAAAAAAATTCATTCAACGATCCAAATACCGTGCAATCGGTGACGTCGGTACTTATTATTAAATTTCTTCGAACGGTTCAAATGCAGCGATAAAAAAAAAGAGATGACCAAACAAGGTGTAATACGGAGAAAAAAAATTAACACAAAGAACGTAATATCTACTTCGGCTCGTACGCGTTACACCTTTGCGTATATATATATACATATATAACTACTCGTGCGAAACGCTCGACACCCACAACGCTCGATTAAGCGGTCAGTTTGCAAGCGAGACAATGCATTCTAAACTTATGCATTGAGATTGCCACGTACGGCCTCGTGTTATGCCTATAAGAAGTGGGCAGGAAGATAGGTGGCGGAGGGTGAAGAGGGGGTTAGTGGTCCCAACATAGACCTCCGGTGCATTTCTTATGCGGCTATCTAGCAGCACGTAACACGCGCTCTGTCTAACGGGTGAGAATAAAAAAAGGAACGAGTTTTATGTAAAGCTATGTCAAGCTCTTGTTGCTCTAACGAGTGTGAAAATAAGAAAAGGGGAACAACGGTGTGAAGGAATTTTGAAAGAGACGGGTGAAAAAAATAATAAATTAACTCCTTTTTATGCTCATTGGACTGCCCCGCAAATAAATGAAAGATATTCGTCTGTTTATCTCTTAGTTCTTTTCTTCTTCAACTCTGCATCCCTCCCGGCCCCCTTCTCCTCCCTCGTTCACCCGGTATTGTTATTCTCGGATTTCCCGTAAGGTACTGTACTATTTTTAAAAAGCGCGCGCTTCGCTCTTCTTATTTGTACGTATAACGAGAGCGCGTTGACTTGACTTTTTAAATTTAATTTATCTGTCTACCCGGTATATCCCTTGACCAGGGATTGCATGGCGCTCCTCTTCGTCCCTTCGCTTTCATTGTAAATGCTTATTTTATCTGTCTGTGTGTGTGTGTGTGCCATGCAGAAGCGTATGTGGTAACCAGATATAAATATGTGCATCTACTCTATAGGCAACGACCGGGCCCTAGCAGCTACTACAATGGATCAAAGTTCACCGCCATTCACGAGATGTCTCTGGTAGCTTGCGATAGTTCGTATTGATACAATATACGTGTATATAATATATATATATATAGTTTCACATAACCACCTACCTTAATAGTTCGTATATCTATATGTATTTCTACCCTTTCATTATTTCCTTTCTTTATGCTTCCTTCTACATCACGACTATACAATAATTCCTCTCGCGTTATTTTGCATGCTGTCTTCTTTTTTTTTTTTATAGCTATATTTAAACGTTTACTGCGATGTCTAGACATATATAAATTCTTGCCGCGACAAGGTATACCATGTGATCGTTTTTTTTTTTTTTTTTTTTTTTCGATAACAAAAATATCCAATCCAATACATTGACAAAGGAATGATATGAAGTGAATTTGGCAGGTATACAAAAATCTTTGCAATATAGTGTGTATGTATATATGTATATACACACACACACACGATGATTCTTTAAATGATTCGAACTCGACTGACTCGTCGAGCGCATCGTGCGGCGCACGTCATTTCCTGTGCATGTAAAAGCCGGAATTGCGTCACCGTAACCCACCGAGCATTGCCACCACTCCTTCACGGCCGCTGCCGCCGCCGCCGCCGCCACCGCCACCACCACCTCCGTCAGGATCGGCGAGTAAAAAAGTACAGAGCCCCCATACAGTACGGGGCTCCTCTTATTTACCAAGTGCCGAGGTTCGCCAGTGGCTCCCGTGTTGCTGACCTGGGTTAACGCCCTAGTCAACACAATGCAACATTGTTTCCCCTGCCCCCACTCCCTGCTGCTCCCGACGCATATTTCGCGCGGCTTTTATTTATGCCACTGCGTGCACCTCGACGGTATGGTCGGCGCGTCGGGACGCGCGGAGGGAGGAATGAAAACAGGTCTCCGCGACGAAACTCTCGTTTAAACAGGTTTTCGCACGGCTTACAGAAATGTTTTTATGGTGGCGAACTGCCGTGCGCAATGCCCATTGCGCATCCTACTTCCCATATATAGGGTCCCTAGGACGTATTAAATCCCCAATTCCGAGAGACGTGCTTCTCGTCTGTTTTCGTTGCTACGAAAAGTACTGCACTTCCTATGCAATAAATTAGCCGTGTCTTACGTTTACGTCGCGTTATCAAAACCCTGCGAAGACTTGGACTGAGACTGTGAAAGCGTTTGAAAAATTTACAATGGACATTTGAATTCTTTGATAACATTGTCACGATAGCCCGTATAGCGGTATACGCGAAGCGTACGAACCAGCCTCAGGAAACGGCGACTGTTTTGAAATGCAAATCTTTTCCGCGCCAATGTTATAATTTGGCAAAACCAAGAGGGTGGGTACCTTTGAATCGTTACTGGGCGCCACCGAGGGTATTTTTCCCTTTATGTAATTGTCCTTTCGTCCGACCATGAATCCCACCGCCGGGACGGCTTTATTACCGTGATTTATTCCCATTTACTCCCGCGTACACTTTTTCTCTCTCTCCCTCTCTCTCGCTTTATTTCCTTTGTACGCACCCTTTAAACACTGTCACTGTCTCTCTCGCACGCTCTGGATATCCCTATACAGACCGCGCTCCTTCCCCGTAGTTCTCTTTACCGTTACCTCCTGGAATTACGATAAATTACCGTCAATGTTGCATAATGAGCCGACGCCTGGCGTCGGTACACCGCGAAGAGACTCAACGAGGAATTAGACGTAGCTCCGTACGAACCATGTGATACGGAGCTTCGTTGTGAATCGTGTTTGTCCCTGGCCCATATACCTATGCCTCGTTCACAGTTGCGTAACAGCTGCCGATAATAAAGTCACCGTCGATGTCGAGGCGCGTCCAGGCATCACGGAGTGACTTGTCGCACTTTTAAGTGAAACAAAAAAATTTACGTCAAAGTTCAAAAATTGTTATAGAGCACGCCAACTATTTGTATTTTTTTTTTTTGAACACGTCACCGGAAGTATTAGTAGTGGAGCCAACAAATGTATTTCTTGTAAAGTCTAACCTAGGCTAACCTAAACACAGTGCAGCTGTGAGTAAAGATGTTTGAAAATTTTAATTTCTATTTTACCCATGACAATTTTTTTAACTTGTACCTGCAGCGCATCACGGGACTGTACCTGGAACTTCTGAGAGCAGCAAGTTCAGCAAGAAGAGTCCTCGTATACCGAGAATCATAACCTAATCCATATCACGTATACAGGATACGAGTTGGGTATCCCGAAGAGGAGAGTCCAGTTTTCGAAGGAGTCTTAGGGCCTCCTCCTCGTGTCCGTATACTCGTCTCCGCGGCAGAAGGTCAACGCACCTCAGTCAAGGACACATTCTAGCCTCACACAAGATCACGCACCTGACGTACGTGAACGCACACGGGTGCACCCTACTACGGCTCTTCTCCAAGGAGTAGGTATAGGTACAGCCCAACCAGTACTATACTCCGTTACAGCTAGGAATCGGAGTGCGATGGGTATACCGGGTCCCGTCATATCTGGAGCACCTCTCGGACCAGCCATTATTCATATCCACGGTATCTAGATACATTAGACGAATAAAAGCCCGCCTATTGTCCCTGGAATAAAGTATAGAACGCGAATTCTGATCACGTACTGTATCAAAATTTGCTACAGTAACCGTCCATTAAATGAGACGACTTTTTCTGGTAATCGGCCGTATCATGCGAGACTCGCATTTTAACGTACAAAACGTATCAGGACTCGGGTCGGCCATAATATTATACATATACGTATTAGCCTTTCGTTCACATGCATCCTAGCCTCTATAAAAATTCACGTAGGACTCTCGCGCGTCCCGATAGGTGAAACCTGTCGTCCGTATATACAGAAAATCAAGCGAAACAGCCTCGATACATAAGACGATAAAGAAGGAAGAAAAAAAAAAGTTATCGCCACCTAATAAGATACGTCAAAAGTCATAAAATAAAGGCAATAAGAAAAATTGGACAAACAAATTCATGAAAAGAAAATAGAAAAAGTATACAGGAACGACGGGGTATAACGATGCAAAGTAAAAGGTGATAGAGACTCCAAGGGTAATTAATCGACACACGATCGTACGCACGTGCGTATACCTAGGAAGGATCCTTTACAAGAGTGTAAGGACAGCTGGTGCGGGTGCCGCTGACGTTGACCAGGGCAGCTGCACCAGGAAAGAGTACAGATAGGTAGATGGTACGTGTATACCTATATACGTAGAAGAGTAAAAAAAAAGGGAATATAGGAGAGAAAGAATGAAACTCGATCGATTACCACAGATAAAGATCATCCGGGTAACATAATTAATGACGACTAATCACCGATCGGCCCCAAGACGTTTGGATAGACTGTACAAGAAAAAGTCAACCGATAGACACATTACGTGACAACCACGTGTAACCAGTCCATAGGTACAACAACGTGCGACGTCGGGCAATCACTGCCGCCACTTCCCGCTTGCATAATGAATTAATACCTGGATCGAGGAAGCGCGTAATTTAATGCGATCGTGAAGGCAGGATCGCGCGAGTAGAAACACAGCCGATGCGGCAGGTTCATCGGCTAACGTAGATCCTGCCCCGCGAGAATGCTAATGGTCTTAAAGCGCATTCACAAGTAGTCGGAGTCGCTCGGCACCATATAACTAGACAGACCAGAATAAGGTATTATGGTGCTGCAAATAGGATTATTCTAGCCACATGTGTACACTTGCGTAAAGCTAACCTAACTTTGGGCTATTCGAAAACTTCTACAATACCCAACGTGACCTTAGTTCACATGGTATCTATTGTGATAGTACAATTAATTTCTTTATCAACGTCATAATGATTTTTCTTTATAATTTACATTTGAATTTACCGCGCTTTTTTTATTGGTCGATTTATATGTATATATATGGTCACGTCAAGGGATACGCTGACAAACTGTACTCTTCTTCCTCGCTTGGTATGAATAATGTATACGTAAAGAGCATTCTCTCTCTCTCTCTCTCTCTCTCTCTCTCTCTTTCCTATACTCACTTCGTGATCACTTGCAAGTTTAATGTAGCAAGTTAGAGGCGGACGTGGTGTAGCCGGGTAAGAAATAAATATACCTAGTCGCTTTGTGCAGGTACGAGAGAGACAGACACAATGTATAATAGATGAGTGGGAGTGAGAGAGGGCGAGAATGCGTGCCAAGCACAGACCAAGTTGATAGTTCCACTAGGACCAAAATGGCGGCATTCGTCTAGGAACAAAGTCCGAGTAAAGCAATTTTCTCCTAGCCCAACAGGCTTCACACAAAAATCCAGTTCTAATCCTAATCGCGTGTCCTAACGTTATTCACCATAACTCTAGGTACATATTAATTAATCGAACAATTCATTGACCGAACATTTATTCGACAAAAGCTGAAAATCCTCATTGAACTGATACCCGACCAATAAATACACTCATATCGATACTACAGCGATACACGATAGCCCTGATAGTACGTTAAAAAAAACTATAACGCTCCCAATTTACTAATTGCCTAATCACGCACGTAGTCATTAAATTCACTGGGCGTCCACCCCACCATTCGCAGTCTCGCAGAGAGCTATAATAATAATATATAGAAAAAATTCTTGGGACTGTCGCGAACGTTAGAAGAAAAAAGAGGAATAAAATTAAAGCGAAAAAAAGTCCCAATATTCCCATCTCGTTGTTTACGTGTCGGTATATACGAGGCGCAGGCAGCAGACAGGAGCATCGAACCCTGTTCCGTGCGGCACATTAGGTATGGTTAGGTAAGTCGGCCAGGTTAGGTCGGCACGATGCGATAGCGATAGAGAGTAGCATGCAGATGCGTCGGCGCGGAGGTCCTAACCCGGAGGGCTAATTCCACGTGCAATGCCTATATATCTATATATCTATTAGCTATATATAGAATATATATGTATATGTATATATATATATATATATATATGGAACGTGAGCATACGCGCCTAGTGCGTTTTACATGCCTGTCCAGTACGTTACCGTCCGTACCTACTGGCATTACGGTCAGACCATCCCAAGTATTATCCCAGGCATGCGTGTAACACGCATGGTCATCCGCAACGGGCGTTATCTCAGGGTATTCCTCGCGTGAGCACTTACTACCCTTGCCCGAACTGGGGTGTGTATCACTGTGTGTTATCAGTACACCGTAACATGGGAGGTCCTTAACCCACCGAGGCCAAATCATAACGAAACGTATATATACGTAGTGGTACACAGGAGAGCAATACACTGCATCCCTATTGAAAATATTGTAGCAGCTTTTCTCGTTAGCTAGTATGGAAGTCATTTTTGCTCCCCGTTATACATTAACCCGTGTATCGTTATCAATCGTTATCAGTACTGTACATTCCGTATAATAATTTTTACGATGAGATAAAATTTGATCAGAACGGTCAAGAGATCTAGTTGACGGAGCGAAAGGAGATCCTTGCTAAGATTTTTGTCGCGCACTGTACCTAAAGAGGGCAGAATAGGGCTCGATGAGCTTCTCTCTCTCTCTCTCTCTCTCTCTCTCTCTCTCTCTCTCTCTCTCTCTCAGACTTGCACGTTCTGGTATATAGATATCGTAGAAGGTAAGGTACTACTCTTCCACGGAAGAAAGAGAGAGAGAGAGAGAGAGAGAGAGGGGTACAGTATAAGAAAGAGTGAGAGAAAAAGGCTGATAGGTGGCTCAAGAAGAACGAGAGAAAACCAGTCGAGTTCTTCGGGTCCATCCTGGGTTCGAAGCCCGACGAACTTGCTCCGTGTCTTCCGAGTAGATCCTCTCCTCTTCTACTACTTCTTTATCTTCTTCTTCTAACCTCTTCTTTATCTCTCACTATGCTCATCCGTTTCACTCCTTTCGGATCTACCTTCTCCTCCCTTTTAATACCTGACTACCCTACTCTCTCTCGCTCTCTCCCCCTCACTCTATGCCCCTCTTACGAATGGCTCTCCTCCTCCTCTTCTTCTTCTTCTTCTTCTTCTTCTCCTGGCTCCACGAGACACGAGAGAGCTGCCCTGCCGGGGTAATTGCACCCTACCAAGGCCGACAGCTGATGTTGCCAACCACACAGCTGTAAGACCCGTGGAGTGCGTGCGTTTCCTATCTCGAGTGTGCGTACTTATGTCCGACTGACTTGATCCTCCTGAATGCGTGAGAGAGCCACGTGCGTGCGTATGCGTCCCTTTGTGTTTACGCGTGTTTAGCATCGTCTAACCTGAACCCTCTCTCTCTATATATATATATATCGTAAAAGTATATATCGTGAAAGGTGTATATATATATACATATATAGATACATATCCTACGGACAATTTCGTATACAAATGTTACGTACGCGTTACATGGATCTACGCGTAACACGTTATACGCAATCGCTTTGTTTACCTCGAACAATAAGTTTCGGTTACGTAACAACGTAATATAAATTTTTAAAGGAGTACAATTCTATTTTTCCCAAAAATTAATGGCGCTTGTATTTTTACTTTCTCGCATTTCGTATTACCGCGGCTCACTTTGTCGATTGTAAATTGTACACGCAAAGACTGATTCGATGCACGAGGCCGCTTGACAAGAATCAGCCAGTGGACAGGTGCATTGTGGGATCCGCTCGTAGGAGTAAAGACGTTGATCATTCAGATCGTTCTCTCTGGTTTCTCTCGCCTGATCGTTAGGCGGGATCGATCCTTCTAGACGATTTACGATCTACGAAGTCGGCGAGGAAGCGAAGTGACGATGTCAAATAAAGTGGAATTAATTTGCTAAGGAAGTCGTCGATAAGCGACGGATCGTATATACATTTTATAAGTAAGGGGGTATCTCGCATTTTTTTTTCGTTTTCAAATACACTAGAATTCCCTAGGATTTCTTTGACATTCCTTGAAAATCTTACCCGCAGGACTCTCGATGAATTTCTCGAGCCACATTGTCAATATGCGAGAGCAAACCTCCAATTTGATCATTTAACATAAACAAGCAACAACCTGTTAACGACTCCTTACGCGTCTCACGAATCTGCCTGAAAATCGGCAAAATATTACAGAAAGACGAAAAGAAGTCGAAATCATATTAAAGCGTAACTCATAAAGTCTCTAGGGTTTTAAATGAATTTAATAATCTGGTTACTTAAAAAGTCTTACGTATAGAGCGGAATGCACATTAATTCACATACTTATACGTATAGGTAATCAGACGAGCTCCGGGCATTTGATTGATACCGAATTTTCTCATATCCAAGTAACTTTAGTCATATCGAGTATAAATCCATGCAGATGCACCTACGATTTATGAGAAAGCAAAACAAAAATGGACGAGAGCCAAGAGTCCAAATGCAAAAGCCAAAGGGAAGAGGGGATTGGATAAGTACTTGGCGTGTCTGTCAAACGGAAGTGACGACTTGCTTGGCATGTATACATATATATATATCAGCAAAGAAAGCAAAGGTACGTGCATAAGCTGTACTCACGGCTCACACCATGCGGTTACACGTAATATTAAAGGGCGGCAAAAGAAAGAGGAGCAAGATAAAGAGATACAGAGGAAACAGAGTGCACATATACGTGGGATGCATATGTGTCTCATGGGAGGAGAGACGTGACCTAGATTTTGAAGGCAGGTGATTCTTGCGTATGAGTGAGACAAGGAAAACCATACAGCGAACCAGCCCTTACTCTTAACACCCCTGGCAAGATTACAAGGATTTTTATATCCAGCCTTTTTATGTACTCCCCCCCCCCTCTCTCTCTCTCTCTCTCTCTCTCTCTCGCACTCCCCGTCTTTTTCGGGATGTCTCACATGGCAGGTGAATTGCGTTATTGAAACCGGGGCTTTGCTATCGACAAAGATTACTATATCGAACGGCACATATTTACTTTCTTTGCGGGTGCGATTAGATACGGCACTGGTGGGTGCAGCAGCTCGACAAATTGAAAATTCTCCCACCTGACGTCGTCGTGCGAATCAAAAAAGATTTTTATTAAAAAGTAATACAGACCACGCATGTCCCCTTAAGGTGAGTGGACGGTGCAAACGGCCATTTTGATTTCCAATCACGAAAATATCTTAAGCTACAAGGCAATTATGCATTATGCTTGTCGAACTTCAGTGCACGTAAATTCGTGCACATGTAAGGTCTTTTTTTACGTGTAAAAAAAACTTACTCTTTTTGTACGCAATTACTGAAATGCCATTTTTCTTTAAAGAACAGTCGCAAAGTAACGGGACTGGGATGCATGGAAAAATATTGGCACGGGTATCTTCTTCCACGCGAAAAAAATATACATGCGATTAACGTCTTCGTTTCTCGACTATTACGTATAAAGGTATCGTGCGAGTAACAATGCAGATTGCCAAAATCTGCATATACTGCGTTTCCATGAGAATTTACATATGATATATTTATACACATGCATTTATATCTATATCGCATGTACTTGCAATTTTTTAATTCGGAATAATCATCCGAGACCTCATCTAGTTTCACGTTATCATCCCGGCTAATGTATCACAGTTACATCGCAGACCTAAGACACGTGTCTTGCCCACACATGGTTATCATATGTGATGCTCGCTTGTTCACTTGATCATTTGCTCGCTTGCTCATGCTCCCTTTCTTCGTCGTTCTTTTTTTTTTCTTATTTGTCATTACACGCCTGTAAGGGCATACTTCGCGGTATGATATAGAGTAAAATATTTGCGACATATATATATATATATATATATATATATATATATATTAGTATAATAAATTTCTGCATCCCATATCGTATGCGCTGGATTGCATAACTCATCAATGCAGATGTATCTCACACATGCTGTACTTGCATAGAAGAAAAAAAAAGTGCAACAGGAAACTTCATATTTTCCATCCTCAATTCTCCCTACTAACTCCGTCCGAGCAGGTGTTAAGAAATTTCACGCGACAACGAAGAAACCGGAAGTGCCCGGCAGCGAGTCAAAACTCAAGACTTACGCTTTCCGTTTCATGAAGTGCGATTCCCGCGTTCCCCAGGAAGTCCACGAGTCTCGATCATTCCTGGCGCGATGCCGGAAAGTCCATAATTTACGTTTCAATAAGAAAGCCTAAAGCCCGCACTGGCAGTACCGTAGTGAACATGAGAAGCACCAGGAAATGATAAAATGTTGATTAATATATAGATTGAAAGCTACGTCGACACAAAGCGATATTCAAATTTCCCGCCAAGCTTATATCGCCGCCACTCGATCCTCGTTATACGTTATTACACGTGTCTTATTTGCCCGATTAAAATTGAACGAATATTTCACCAATGCCCGTTCATGGTTATTGATATCATAAACAGATGTGTTACTGTAGGCTCGAAAGATCCCGGCATACTGAAAGGTTCACGTGAGGCCGGGCAACGCGGTGGATATACTTATTTTTGTCTGTAGCTTAATATATAGTACCAGCCCCATGGGTAGACTGTTCGTCACTACGCAACGGCTATGGATTATTCGATTCTCCTATAGGGATGCAGTGTGTAGGCCAAGAGGAGACGTAGGAGGAACTGCGAGCATCAAGAAGTATCCTGAGAGACGAAATAGTAACATTTTCAGTACTGGGCAAATCGATGTGTTTACTCCTTGCGCTCGTTAGCACAACGGCGCACAACCTGTATACATTCCTAATTGGCTGTTAACAATTCCTGGCTTCTATACCCACCGAGCCTCGATTACGAGACGTCCTATGACGTTTAGTAGTGGAGACACCGTGGACGAGTGCTCGATAACGTACCTGAAACAAAATAGAAAAATAGAGGGTTAGTGACGTCTCGCTGATTACGTCAGTCACGTGGAAATCTTTACGGACGCGTCACACGTTAAATTCGTCGTGACGTTATCAAACGCGCCAATTTCGAAATTCGCGTCTAAGTGGTAGGTCGAAGATTTACTTTACGATTACACGAGACCAGTGTTATCGTGATATACAGATATTAATTTTTTTTTAATAAATTTGGAATTTTTTTTCTTATTCTTAATTGTACAATTTTTAAAGGTGATGTTTTTAGGTTACATTATTATTGTTATCTACGTTAGAGCCAGCAGGACTGTTACCAATAATAAATAAACGTGGGATAATCTTAATTGTCATGCCTGTCACTGTAATTATAATCGAGTTAATTCCTACCCGCATATATATATATATATGTAGGTAAAGCAGAATGTCATTAAGAACAGTTTATAGGTAATGAACGGCAAAGTGAAATAAGCATGGCAGAAAAACGAAGGAATTTAAAGAGGAAAAGAGACAAGAAAAATTTAAGTAGACCCGCATTACGTGGAATCGGGTCATCGCAGTCTGGCCTTCCTATCTAATCTAAGTTAATAATATTTAACGTACAGGGTGGCGGGGTTGAACGTATATAGGTGAAGGCGCGAAATAAAAAAAAAAGACATTCTCTGCATTCAGCTTTTGTTTCAGCATCGTAAAACAACGCGGAAGCGCACAGAGGAAACTGGTAAGAAGAAACGAAGGAAAAATAAATAAACGATACCGTAGAATCTCATTGAAATAAATTATCGAACGTAACATTCGCCGTCATCGAAGAAGGAAGAACCTCGCGAGTGCACGTGACATAACCTCCAAGAAAAACACTTGCGTTACTTATAGGTTAGATCCTTGGCACGAAGTAAGGCGGTACAGTCGTCAGGTCAGCCCGGAGTGAATTTACGAGGATGGATGTGGCGTGTCGCGACCGCTGGCCATTGCCGGCGATCTACAAGACGATAACAGTGGCGGTCGCTATCGCGTCCTGTGAACCGACCCTAAGGCGTATATGGGGAAGAGACAGTATTATGGCATACAGTAACTGTTAATAAACTGTTAAGTGTATCCTGTGAGATTGTTCCGAGTAAGAGTAAAAAAAAAGGCAAAATGGTATCCGTTAGCAGCGGAAGTCACGTGGTTTGTCGTAATACAAAATAAAAAATGATAAAAATGATTTTGGCATTGATAAAAAAAATTTGTTACCGGTGCTAAAGCATGGATATACTTTGGCTTGTATTCGGGACATTCGAAGCACGTATAGGTATTAGCTTCGTGCGTAACTAAGAACTGTTAATCTTACGAGTATCTGTATTTCGACCTAACCTAAAAAATTGACGACTTTAATATACGGAAAGTGCAGCCCTGATTCTTGCTAGTGTCGGAAAATGAAATCTGTTATCACCTAAGAACAAGGAGTAATAAGTATGTACTTGTGGAGGTGCTGGTATACGTATATGTAGGACATGTGAATAAGCGAATAAAGAAGGTGAAATAGTAGCCTTAGACTATAAAATTCCCTAGACTGTTCACAAGCTGTCCCATGAGGTTGGCAATGGAGTTTGCTCCTGGAAGGACAGTTATTTTCTTGTTTTTTGGTACGATACTTCGATTGCGACTATAGTAAAGTATACTCGAGATCCTGATTCCCCCTTTTTTTTTAATTTCCTTTATACATTCTTGTACACAGTGATATTGGAAAATAACAAACAAAAATCATACAGAAAAAAAAGTCCCTAGACCATTACGCAGGAATAATTGAAGAAGTCAAGGTAAAACTTCATCTGCAATGAGAAACTTCGCATCCGGATTTCTACATGTTACGAACCTAAACCACCCACGTGTAGACAAGGAGAAAAGAACGGTTACTAGCCGCATCCCAAGACGAGCCATGGCAACACAAGGGGTGTCATAAAAGTCTCTGACAGCCTATCAAACACGCATGTAGCTGCAGCGCAGAAATTCAACAGCAGAACCTGAGATATTCATAAGATCGTATCCCGTGTCGTAGTTCACCAATAAAATAGCATATTTATCGCCCACCAGGTATATAAATTGAAATTAGACGATGAGCCCACGGTTTTTCTTCGATTCGTACATGACGTCTCGCCATACACAATTCTAAACTAAATTAAGTTTTTTTTTCTCGTCGAGCAGCGCTGCCACGCGTTCGCCCCACGAACTAAATGGCGCCACTATCTACGCGATAGACGGTGGCGGGTCGAACTAGAAAGATCAAATTAAGAAATCAGTAAATTTTACGTAACGCACGAAACAAAGCTACAAAAAGATAAGCGACTGGATAGATAAGGACTCGTGTGATGATAATGCCGTCTCCGTATAAAGTAAGGAGTTCCAGGTGCAACAGGTGTCTCACAATCAGTACCCACAATTCCTTGCGTAAATATAAAGTGCAAGAAGCAACATTATATAGCTCCAGCACTACAAAGCAAGGACCTTGGGTCAGCAATGCACTTTCAATGAAGTCCGTCATCGTTTTGTCAAAAGGTCATAATATTCTCATGGTCTTTCCATAGGTGTCCCGTCATCTAACTCAATGTCAGCCGGAGTTGCGCTATCGTTCTTTCTTTGTAGCAGGCGTTGCATTCGCTGAGACCTTGTGCCTAATGAGAACAACACAGTGACAGGTGCGTGCGTTTCACTGCGCCGTGTATACGCGTGTAAGAGCGAACCGAGTAGCAAGTTAATTTTCAGGAAAAACATACGTATCGGAATTATATATATTTTTACAATGATTTTTATAATAACAGAAACTGCACACGATACATTAAAGAATTTAATTACTTTTATGCATGCACATGCACTGTTCGTTTAAACCATATATACACCGTACACGTAATCTGTTGTGTCTCTATATTCATAACAACGTTGACAATATCGGAGTGTCGTGTTATGTTATTTCTTTCGTTTCCCACGCACGCACCTGCGTGCCGCGTGGGAAATAGCAAGAATGCCAGCACTACGTAATACCTGTGGCCATAGAGAGTGATGCCTGATGCGAGAATTGGGTAAAGAAAAAAAAATTCGCTTTCGAGTGCATTTAATGAGGAGAATTTTAAAATAATTTTTATCGTCGATTAATATCGAGGTATTGATATATATATATATATAGGTATAACAAAGTATAGACCCGTTAATTAACGTTACGGACTGTCGAAGTCGTCTTCGTACGTAACGACGTATAAATTGAACCTCTGCGCTCGCGAAGGCCACGCTTTGCATAATAGTCCGAGTAGCAACGACTATTGAAACTCGGATGGAGAATCGTGCGTCCACGTAAATTTTTCTACTGCCGACTGCAGCCCAGTCGTCGGCGAAGAATATTTCGCAGGATGCGAGGAGCGATTTTGATATGGCGCGACGGTGACTTTTCATTGGGAATTCATGAGAATGACACTTAGTTTTATTGGCTGGCGACAGGAGTAATTAATCCTGTTGAAATGACGGGGAAAGGAGGAAACGGCTGATCGATTCGATTGTGCAAATGACAGGTGACGGATTGACCACGTGGTAGTGTGTCATGACAGGACGATCATAATTACATAGAAACGACGACGATGAATTAAGTGTTAATTCTGTGAAGTCCAGAAAAAAAAGATTAAGATGAGAAAATTTTTCAATCGAAATCGACAAACCACGAGAATTTTATTTTTCATTAATTTAACTCTATCCCATAAGATTTTCTCGTGTTAATTCGCGAAGAATACGAAGAGAGAGAGAGAGAGAGAGAGAATTACAAGACAGGTAAAAAGGCAGGTGGGAGTAATAGATATGTAGTCTTTGGTAGATACATACCTATAAAAAAAAGAAAGAAAAGAGAGAAAAAAAGCATAAGAAAATTCCCCTAACGAGCTCTTACACTGTATTACACGCATGATCCCGATACCGTGTATTCCTGTTACAAAAGTCTCCGAGGCAGCTGTGCTCGGATAATTGCGAGACGTCAATTTCGCGAATTCTCATACATAACCGAGCTCTTCCCCCTCGTCCCGCATCTCTTGCCACGGCAGGCAGGAATTCATATCCAAAAACGTATGCGATATTATACAGATATCGATGTCACGTATCATCCCATATGAATACAGCATTAATGCTGCCGTAACCTAAACTGCATAGCATCAATATTTCGTATTTTTGAAATCGCCGCGCGAAATTCCACTGCGCGTAGATATTACGGAAGAAGTACGAGATTTGGGACGCGCACGAGCCAAGGCAGTTCGAAAAATGAAGATTGCGAGGTCTGTCGCGTTTAAATTTCCCGGGCTGCTCGTGGGGTCCTTAAAAAACGAAGCAGTACAGATAAAAGGGGAACAATGAGAAAAAGGAATGGATACATATATACATATATATATATGCACATAGCTACATAAATATGCAGTGAAGATGACAAAATCAATACGCGCGAAAAAAAAAAAGTCGACCGCGGACGTCCGTCTGTACGTGTGATTATTCTTAATGGTCGACAGCCGACGGCTTCACTCTCGCTATCTTCCTCTCAGTGCACTAAGGAGCATCTCCACGTGCGATAACAGAGGCGTGAAGTGTGCAAGCACGAGATACCAGGTAAAACAGGTGAATGGCCAGGAGAAGAGAGCGAGCGAAAGAAGAAAAAAAGAATAAACGGTAAAAGGAAAAGGAAGAAGAAGAAAAAAAGAATACAAACGCACACGATCCAAAGACGGGCGAATCGTTTGTCCATAGACGATGAAACAAGCAAGAGACGATTCGTTCTTATACGTGAAAAAAAAGGTCCTAGGATTCCTTGCAGCGCGAACAGCAATCCGCCGAACACGGCCGAGTCCTTCCGATCGGAAATGCCGAAAAGCGAACGCGCCTTGAATGCCGATTTTCATCGAGAATAAAGTAACGGTCGTTTGAAAGTGCATTGGCATTGAACGTGCATTGAGAATTCAGCTAAAGGCACCTGCGTATAATATCGTATCGTCTCTATGCCTATCTATTCACGCTCATCGGTACTGACAACAGTGTACAGTAAACTGACGTCGTGTGTGGCTGTACGACCACGACTGCACATAATATCACAAGTAGTATTATATGGTATCCCATAGTACACGCTTTATATTATTACGCCTGTGTAAACTTGTGCAGTTGCGTGATTCGATTGTGAGTCCGAGGGCCTGTTTACAACGGTGCGACATCGTTGCTTCGCCTTTCTCCTTCGCTTCTACATAGAAGAGATAGGGACTATGGCGCTTCCCGTTTGCGACTTGACTCTTGCATGCTAGAGAGAGAGAGAGAGAGAGAGAGAGAGAGAGAGAGAGAAAGAGAGGTGGGAGTGGGGGGGGGGGGGGGTGCGCGAGAGAGGAAACGAGAGAAAGTCATGAAATACGTGGAGATACAGAGGAGACAAGGTACCGTAATCCTCGCGCCGGAAGTGCGCACCCCACGCGGGAGGGCGTGGCCCTCACCACGGAGTACCATTCAAACAACGCATCACATATGAATGAGACGCCATTGATAAAGACCTCCATTGTCATCTTAATTCTCCTCGGAAGGACTTCTTCGTACTCCTCGTAGTTTTTATTTTCTTTAATTTCCTCTCTCCGTTCGATCGTCGACGATAAGCGGATAGCAGGGTCACGTGACTCCCTTCGCTACTGCGCTAGTCAAAACACGGAGTTTTTACTTGAATTTCTCTCGAGGAGCGGCGACGACAGTGGCTACGCGTTGACAGTGACAGTTCATATTTGTTATGGGTTAAAAAACGCAACGGTGAGCGTACATGTATTTTCAGTGACTGTGAGAATACCGGTAGTGGTAAAAACAATGACGTCACTAGGAACAGACGACGGTTAACGTCAACCAGTAGCCACTAATGGCAATACGAATGAGAATGGTTACAGTGTTACCAACAATGGGAATAGCAATGGCACTATGGAACAGTAGGAAAAGAAAAGAGCAGCGGCCATTCTAAGGAGACTGCATAAACGTCAGACCCCCATAGGGACTGTCTATGCTTTAATACTGTGTAAATGGCGTAGGCACGAGTTCCATAAGAAAATGTACGGATAGTCGAGAAGGATGTTTAAATTTTTTTTTTTTTTGGTTATGGTTTCTATGGTGGTAGCTACTGTGTGTCTCTGGGTTTACAGTGTAGAGAATGGGGTTGACGAGAGGCAATGGGTGCCAGTGCCATATGGCGGCTGCAGCCATTCATTGCTCACATGTCAGGAGGGCCCATCGCCTGCTATGGATGGGGAAGGGTGGGGGGGGGGGGTTCAAAACATTATGAGTCCTGGACGCGTGGTAAGTACGAAAAGGGTGCTGCTTTTTAGGCTTAACCCTAATCTCGATGGAAGAGACCTCACTTACATAGGGGTACTACCGAACCCCAGCAAGAAGCCTCTACTACATAATTATACAAGACGACACTTTATTTTCACCATCAACCACCGTGGAATGGACCTGACGATTAAACAGGGCTAGACGATTAAAGACTCTACAGGTGAGGAGGGTGCTTAACATTAATTAGCGCCATCGAATAAAATCCTCCAATCCAAGCGCGAGGGTGAAAAAAAGTTAAAGCCAACAGGTACCACCACCCCCCGCCCCGTCATCCCCATAGCGACTCGTTGTCAGTAAATATTCTTGAAAAATTAGCAATACATGTTTTACAACCCCCCCCCCCCCCCCAATGGCAATTCCGTTATTCGATTACTCCTCCAGATTCACGGATATACCGTTTCTAGTTTTTTTTTTGTTATGGTAATCTCAGGGTAGAAGGGGTTAATTGGGATTCATGAATTAATACAGTTTTCAGTGATTCTCATTCAACGACTTGATGAACCCCCCCCCCCCAACTCGTCATCCTTGTTCGATTAATGCCAACTAAATTCATCAAGCAGTTTCTATACCAATTAAATGAACCCCTTTTTGGCATCGATCCCGAACCCCTCTTACCTACAGACGTCCAACCATCTCAACCCCGTACGATAGTACCGGGAGTTTCACTTGGAAATATCCTGGTTCCCGCGTTCTTCCTACGGGGGAGGCCGGGTATGGGGCGCTACGTGATATAAATTGTCCAGGAAGGCCCAGGCTGTTCCCGTGGGTTTCTCGAGGGGGAATAAATCGATTCGGTCTCACCACGAGCGAGTGGGGAAATAGGGAAACCGATGGGGCGAAACGGGATTCGGAGATAGAAGGATATTGTTAAAGGAGCAGAGACCATTTTTTATCAGACACAAAACTATGCGTAGTATACTATGGTACTATACATACTGTACGTAACTCGCCGTTAAACCGGGTTGAATCGATAAAAAGTTATGCAGTTGCAGTAGAAACGTGTATATCTGTATATAGATCTATATGAAGTGCATCGATGTACCCTCTGGATAGAATTTGTTAATTTTACTTATGGTCGACCAAATAATAAAAATGGCGCCTTCGCCTATTCGCTATTCACTAGGATACCGTGTATACAGTCAATACCCAATAGCATGAGCACACGTGTGCAACTAGTGTGCCACGTCAGCGGGACTAATGATGTGAGAGACTTAGGAAAGATGATTTATGCTCACGTGGGGAGTGCCGAAAAGGGCCAAGGCAAAGAGGATATCAACATATACAGGGTGTACCTAATGCGCGATAGAACAGATATGGGATAAGTGATCTGAAAGAGGATGATGTGGAATACTTTCAAAATATAACGGGCGATCAATTAAATATAAAAAAAGATATTCGTCCAACCTTTAAGTAGTTGACGATCCTGACGTAACGGGTGTTCGTATATTGAAAAGAAGCTCTTAGATACAGTAGCGTATACTCTTTCACGGGACATTGCAATTGAAAATATCTTTGGACGCCCGGTAGATAAATATTGGTCGTTTAGACTCAATGCGAGATTGTTATGGTAAAAATGGTTCTTTCTGTCTTAAATGAGTATACAGAATTTCCCTATTATATACATATGTATACATATGTCAGTACATCAGTACTGCCTTTCATAAATACATTCAGCTATGTAAATAGGCTGAAGTCGCACCTCCACATGTGTAATATGTATATGTCATAAGCGGGATAAAACGCTCAATGATGAATATGGATCGATCGGTAAAAGTCCAAAGGGACTATTCGTCTCTCAAATATATATATATATATACATATATATATTTCCTTTTTAATACAGATAATACAATACCAGAAATAGAGACTGAATTATAATTACATACGTGACTGTACTTGTCGTTATACTCGTATACGTCTATATAATACTACATATGTATTTCATTATTGCCATATTTTTCGAGCATTAAAGCATCGAGATTTTTGGTCTCTTGATTCTTTCTTCTCTCGAGAAACGAGTATAGGGAACGAGGTTCCGGCTCGGTCGTTAAACTACTCGAATTAGTCATTAACGTTGTTATTGCCATGATGGCTGAGATAGGCCCATTCGCCGTTAATGGTACCTCGGCAGTTCCTATAACTATAAAAGTGCACCGATTATAGAATAGAAAGAAAAAAAAAGAACGATAAATTTCAAATAATCCTAGGATTAATAAAGTCATTCCGTGGGATTAAATGAATATATTCCTGAGACGCCGAATCTCGGCTGCTTGTCTAGTCTGTAGTTCGAATATCCATTTAACCGACCTAGCCTCACCGGATCGACACCTTCTTGAGCGTCAAGACCTTTTGGATTATTTAGCACGAGGTTAATATCCATCTGCCCGTAAACTTGCTGACGAAGATTGTGGATTCTTTTTTTTTGCGCGCGCAGCCTTTTTCCCGGATGTACGTACGTGCACGAGTCGAAGGGGTGGCGAGCAAAGGTGTGTATAAGGAGGGCGATAGGGGAAGGGAGGGAGAGTAAGTGAAGTTGATAGGGGACGCCGTGAGCTAGAGAGAGAGAGAGAGAGAGAGAGAGAGGTAGACCGTCCGATGGCGAAGGATACGTATATATCTGAAACGAAGGGCGGAAGGGTCCACCCACCCTGCATCTCACTAGCCGTCCGTATCAAACTTCCGCACCCCCCACCCGCAACCCCCTATACCGGTAGAGTAAAGTAGCGTATGTAGGCGCCTGGAGGACAGCCCTTAGCTCCACCCCTATTTCCACGCTGGGATTCTTCTTTGGCGTCGTGGGTTCCACGGGGGCGCCATACGGCCCTGTATCCCCTGCATCCCTTTGCGGGGCGCCCTTACCCCCTCGAGAAGCCCACAATCCCAACCCTCTTGCACCCCGGTCGATACGTCTAGCACTCCTGCCTGCCACGCGTTCTCTTCTCGTCTCTTCTCTCCACCCCTTTCGTCCCCCCTCCCCCCCCCCCTGTAACCTCCTGATTACTCACTCTCCCTCTTCCGCCCCTTTTGCTGTCCTCAATTTTACCAACCCCCTAACACCCTTCGCCATGCTTTTCCTTTTTCGTGCGACCCCCCCTCCCGCCCTCCCGTCCTTTGCCCTCAGTACCACATCTACCTATACCTCCAACGTTCCTGAATATAGGACAGGGCGAGTGCAAAGGGGAGTTGGCTAAGGGTTGTCGTCGTGTTGGGAGGGTTGCGGTTCTACCGGGAAGCAGGTTGCTTGCTGGGAAAAGATGGCACCCTGGGAAACGGCATCCCTTCTGATAAGAAGAATACGTACACCTCCGAAGGGATGTTTCCCGTCTCTTCTACTCTTATCGAAAAAATTTTTTCCCTTTCGTTCTCGCGGCATTTCCTTTTTTTTTCCTCTCTCCTCCTCCCTCACTTTCCCAGACCAATGAAGTTCCACAGAGCGTAGGTAATTGGATCAATTGGAAGGGATCGGATTCTGCTGTACCTCGATAAGGGGTGCTCTGTACTATTTCCGATTTTCTTCCTTCTCTTTAGAAATAGAGTCGCATCCCACCTACATCTACGTGCGTCATGTTTCTTTGACATTAAAGAAAATTATCCCCGAAAAAATCCAAAAACAATTACCCAATTGATAATAAAATTAAATCAATCCTGTAAATAACAATAATAAATCATAAAGGTATCGTAAATCCCCATGTAAAATCCAATTTTAAGCAGTCCCGTCTCTTTATTATCTACCCATAAGTTGCCATATTTGATTCGCAATTTCACCTAATAATTCAGGCGACTTCTCAAGCATTGTAATCCGTAAAAAAAAAAAAGACACCACGAAACGTAACCTCGTCACAGACAAATACCAACTACATTTCCTAGAGATACACGCACTCGAAGTACAGTAAAAGTAAAAGAAACCAACAAGTACCATAAGAATCACGTAAATTCGATTGACTCGAGTGTCTCAGTTCGTGTTACGTAAATCACATCGACCCCGTACAAAATAAGTACCCATAAATCGCCATTCTCGTTTGTTTACCCCAGTGCGTTACACAGGTGCAAATAGCATGTCGATAATTTACCCAGCGATGAAATCGGCACGTTATAAAATATACGATATACAATATAATAACACACTGATACAAAGTACATACATAAAAAATACCGATCGATCCCCCTTTTATCATCCACAATGAAGTCGAAAAATGGGACAAGCAGTTTTCGGCTTCGCACCTTTTCACGACACCCTTTATAACAGTGCCATGACACGACCACCCCCAGTCAGCATCTCGAATTACAATAGAGGCTAGCGTTACCGATCACGCATTCTTTTTACATTATCCAGAGGACTGGAAGAATCTAAGGGCACTGGCGCATGCGCAGACAGCCTCTCTGCCACTCGCTCTCCGCACCCCTATAATACACATGCTGCAGATCCATACAAATTTTAAGGTACGATCACACAATTTCTATCCGAGGATAATTTCTGTCCTTTTTGGTCCTTTGACATATATCCACATTCGGCCCCCCCCCCCCCCCCCCATTTTGGTAGATCAATCAATTTTCCAGGCAAATAGCCAGCAGCACGAGCACGTACGTAGGTTAAGGTCGTTCCGTCTTGACGAAAATTCCCACCCTTATCAAGCGTGACGTGTAGGTAGGTCCTTGTGACTTCGGAACACAGTAAGGGTACATAGAGCAGACGCAAGCATACGAAAGCGTGTAAAGTCGAAATCGTAGTATCCTGAGAAAGTAATTATATATCAGTGTACGAGGAGGGACGTCCTGCAAGGGTGGTCTTCCCCCCGGTAGCCATTTAATTTCTTATAGCGTGCGCGTAACGCCGGCAGGAAGCTGTCGGTTTAGATAAAATCAACCCCAATGCACTGGTTCACACACAAACATACACAGACGCACGAACGCACACCCATACAAAAATCCCATTCACTCGCATAACCAAAATTCGTCCATCTATACGAATAAAAAATTCACCCCCTACGACAGAATATTTTTTCAACCCTTACGTAACTCACCGACACGCGCCCCACGATTTCATTCGCACCGTCGTCAAGATCACAGCCCCGGATAAAAAGCGTCCCCCGATTTTTTTTTTGAATTTTAATCGTTTCCCGCCAAAACACACCATTTAACCGCATTAATTGTTCACAGTGATTCCCGAGCGTCCCCTATTTCACGGGAGGGCCTAAGGAAACGCGCTACCGGAAGTTTGCCTACCAGCGAATGAGCACCGACAAAAAAATACGAAGGAGATTGACGGTGAGGAATAAAAAAAAAATAAATAAATAAGGGATGCTTGGAAATCCACGCGGTGTAATTAACGGGCGGATACAAAGGAAAGCGTGGAAGGTGGGCTTATACAGAGGGTTTATCCCGGGTTCGGATGCTGTGCTCTCGGTCGTCACTCCACTTCAGAAAAGCCGCGTCCCGCTTCAAAGGGAAGACAAATTGAATTTTAGCGCCACGTTCTTTCTCTCTTTCTCTCTATCTCGCTCTCTCTGTCTTCTCTCTTTATTGTACATTTTCGCGCCGTATGCTATTCTTTGCTGACATGTGCGTATACATATATGTGTATACAGACTGTACCGCTAAGCTGTACCTGCTAATAAAATACGCCCAGGAGCTCAGATAGGAACAAGACAACCTCAGCGACTCGGGTAGCCGGACAAACACGCCATGCAGATTGCGTTCGTTGAGTTTAGAAGGAAAGAAAAAAAAAAGTGACACCTGTCACTTAAACAAACCTTTAAGTATCCCTCGCGACGAAGCAGTGAGGGAAAAGTAACAAAATTGCAAACCGGTATCCGCTACAAGCTGATACACCTACAAGCATATACCTATGTACACGCATTAATAAACTGTTGGAAGTTGCCGTTATGATAGTAAATTATAATTATCGACTGTAATAAACGCCAAATCGATGTCTCGATAATAGTTCCGAGTTTACGTAATTGGTCGGACCTGCCGCTCTGACCATATATGCAAAGCGACGGGAGAGTGTATATCGAACGCAATTGGTAAAATAGCCGTCGCAGAGACATTTTAATTTACAATCGACGTGCAGCGTAGCCGCGGACACGCTGCATCCGGCATTATGCATAAAGTCTCGTTTGAGAAGAATAAAAAAAAAAGGACTCCAGGTATGGGGAGCGTGAGAGTTCAGTGGGAAAGGATGGTGCTGTAAGAAGATACATTACGGAGAAGGCGTGGTGGGGAATGATTTCTTGCGATGATAAGACGCAGTGGCGACAGCGGTGGGTAGGTGTAATGGCGATAGAGTCAGGAACGGAAGAAGACGAGGAGGAAGAAAGGGATAACGGGTGAGAGGCGTTTTATAACGACCGACAGGACTTGCCTCTACCGCGGCACGCGACTTGCTGGCTTCTTGCTTGACTGACTGACTGACTGACTGACTGACTGACTTAGTGACTGCCCAACTGGCAATTTTTAACAGAAGCGCACCAGCTGTCAGGCAGCCGGAGCTGTCTGCAGGCTGCCCTTGTACTTAAAGGCGATCCGCAACGGAGCATGGGTGGTATCAGGTAAATGGATCTTTCGGTAGAATCGGACGAATCGCGTGTATCAGATTGACTAGTGCTCGAGCGAAACTTCCGAACCTATAGAACGAATCGCAGGACGATTCCTACATAAGAACGACGTCGGACTATCGAGCTCCTGTACACATGGGAAACTGTGGTATTTCCATAGCGACAAGTTCCAAGCGACCCACGAATTTTTGATGGTGAAAAATAATAGTATCCTTGCGATAGGGAAAACGTAGAAATTCCGTGTAAAGAAGCCAGCGCTCGTTGCCATAGTGGAGTATCCGTGTAAAACGTCCTGGTCCACTGCCACTGGGTCTGCCAGGGACAACAGAGGACTTATTGATTAAGCCTCGTTCTTATGTAACAGATTCGTTCGACGAGAGCCAGATCCGATCGATCCCTAAGAATTGAGTATCGCGAGGAGGTTAGGTATCTGGCAATCGGCAATTTCGCCCGATCCTTGCCCACATAAATTCTCATGGGAGAGGCAGGATGGCCGATGCTCCTGGCTAATGGGGATTTATGGTAGCGGAGTGTCATCTGGCAAGGAGACGGGACGGGTCAGGGGTTATAGGTAACGAGACAGGAAAAGGAAGTGCGAGGGAAGTGTAGAGCCGAAAGAGGAGGAAGAAAAAAAAACAAAGGAAAAATATCTACGATCCTAGAAAGCGTACAGCTCGCTGTACTAGGGACTTAGCAAAAACCCCATGGGTCCTAGAGGAGGAGAGATCAAATCGTAGGGGGATGATGCTGGGAGCCACCCTTCAATCAGGGAAGCACACGTGGCCCACACCCTTACGGAAACCTGTCCTGACCGCCGGTTGCCAACGTCGTCCTCCTCCTACGGGGTAACACATGGCCAGAAGAGAGATAAAGCTAGGTCGAGCAGCCGCGCATGCACGCGTGTTCCCATGAAAGGCGAACGAATTGTAATAACAAAAGCTCTGTCCACCCAGGACGCTGGATTCAGACCCGTGCTAGGGTCTGTTAGGAATAATACTTTGTATTCGTCGTATTCACGGCTCGCGTGGCTCGCAGACTTGTCGACCAAAAAATGGATTATCTTTCCTTGCCGTGTTTCGTCGGCTCTGCCTGCGTATTTCGAGATTTAATAAACGAAATACAGGGTGCGATCGCGTACGCGTACGGCAACGACGCACAGGTTTTAAGAGATACGACATGATAAGGCAGAAATCTAACATCGAACCGTTTATACTGTGCGATGATAATGCTGTTGGTTTATGGATATTCTTGGAATTTTATTTTCCTGGGGCGAGCTCGACTTCTCTCTCCTTTTTTTTTTAGGTTAGAAAAATATTATCGAGACACTCGCGCGGACGGCCTTTACGTTCGATTTAGATTCTATAGTTATAGATATACGCGTGTACATACAAGCTCAGTGCAATAAAGTGCTGCTTCGAGATGTCGTTGCGTGCGAATGCGTCTGAAATACATTGTACGTTCGATAGCGAGACTATCTCAAGTATTACAGTGATATGTCGTATACAATGTACGGAGGGACAATGCCGAAGGTAACGCGAGCGATGCCGAACGGTGAGGGGAAATGCGCGCAATGAATTTTATATAGATGAAAAAAAAAGGCCGACAGAGAAGGGAGATATTAAATGCAACTGCATCGAGAAATGCGAACGTCGATTCACAGTGTAATTTGCATCCTCGATCGTGCCGACTGGCTGTGCCGAGACGTAACAGCCGTTCGGTCCTTCTTTGTCTACCTCTAATTCACGTATCCCTTTCTCCTCTCGTGCTCTTCTTTCTTCTTTTTTTTTAAACATTTTTCCACCTTTTTTCCCCCCTCTCTCGCCACTAAGAGTAGCATGGGAGCCATCACGTGCGGAGAGCATTAAAACGGAAACGCTTTTATGCACCGCGTATAGCTGTTTCATCGATTCCGTCCGACTATCAGTGTCTCTCTTTCTCTCTCTCTCTCTCTCTCTCTCACGCAGATACTTAACTCCTGTTCTATCTATCGATCTCCGTCTTTCTCATAGTTCCTATAGTGAGAATCAACCCACCTCGAACTAGCAAGTATAGACTATAGACAGAGCAGTAAGCGTGAAAGCCGACGTCACGTCGCGAACTAACTATATATGCAAATAACTGAGGAATTAGGCGCGCGGATCCGCGGCTAATCTTGTGCGCGGATGTTCCGGGAACGAAGTGCTGCTTGAGCCGGGATAAAGATTTCCCGCGAAAATTTTGAATTCGAGCGATCCGAATTAAGGTTGTTTTCGCACGTAAATATTTCTTTTAGTCGAGTCGTCTCACATACGTGCCAACGATAATAGGACGAGAAGCGAGCGGGGATGAAGAATAAAAAATATGAAGAAGGTATCACCCAGAGGGGTTGACGACTGAAAAGCAGCATAGAGGGTAGAACGTCACCGCAGGGGTCTGCTAATTTAATGAACGGTGATTGGCTATGCATGAGAAACGCGGATTGGACTGAGAGACAGGGGAAGGAAGGGGGTCGGTTTCTAGTATACACATAGGTGCGTGCGCACGAGCATCTCCGTATGCATGTGCATAATCCCGTTTGTGTGTAGTTGCGAAGGATAAAGAGAGAGGAGGGGGGGAGGGGGAGGGTAAAAAATTAAGGGATGAAACGACGCAACAGTCTAAAAGGGTGCAACGAGATAGATAGTAATCGACCAATTAAAGCTTCCTTTCGGCAAAGGCCGTAAGTGCCTACCCCCCCCCCCCCCCGCCCCAAATGCATATGACCCAACGACGGCCATCTTGAAATTTGTTACAAGCTATCAGATCGCCAATAACGATCACCCCGAACAATCCCTGTCACGGGATAGCGGGTTGCAACTGGAGCCAAACGACTTGCATTGGGGTGGCTACGTGGCTTAAGCGCCTGAGAGTGAGTGAGTGAGTTTCTTTATTGCGAATTGGAAATGGGAGAGACAGAGAGGGGGAGAGAGAGAGAGAGAAACTTTGGAGAAAATATCATGTGGCGCACACGTACGACAAGTATAGATGACGACGGCACAGTGGATAGCCAGCGTACGCGTCATGTGCATGTAGGCATATCACAAAGGGAGTCCACCACACGTCTCCTCGTATGAGCTATGAGTCACCCGTGTGAGGCCCCCTTAAATCCGAAGTTGACTGGACCGGGCCATAATGCCTGACTAGCTGCCCCTTGGGTCCCCCCTCCCTCCAACTCTCCCACCGACACCCAGTACACCGTGCACTATACATGAACTCCGTATCTAACCGCCCCAATAATCCGCTCCTGATCTATTGTCACTTTGGGGTTAAGCCCGGTTCACTGTATTTCATTATTTCGAAATTCGCACTACGATACCTCGATCAACATCGTCCGAATCGATGAATCATATAGTTTTTTTTTTTTTTTTTTTTTTTCGTACCACCCAGTATACGCAGCGCGCGTTCCTTGAAAGAACCAAAGAGATTACGTGAAAAAGTTACTTATCACGAAAGACCGTGAGAAGCGCGATAACGTCAAACACACGGGCGCTTACTGCAGTGGCTCTAAGAAAATAAATAATAACAATAATATCGATTCAAAAGTAATAAACCCTACAGTAGTTCTACGGTCTCCATCTGTTCCCTCATCCTAGAGATTCTCGACTGCTTAGATGTTCTATGTAGATCAGAATCCTCAGGGTATAGTTATCTATATGATATACATACATATATATATATATATATTACACTTGTGACATGCACTAATGTCACGCTCTTGCATACGTAGGAGCCAAGTGGCACATTAATACATATATCTACGTGGAGATACTCCACCTCCTTTTCCGTACTTACACCAACGATATATGTATGTCGTGCGCGAACGAAACATAAGGACACATGGCGATAATGGATACGGAGAGGAGCTGGGGGATGATTCTAGACCAGCCCGGAATGATCATCGTCGTGACGTGCCGATATCGCTGGACGATGACGGCCGACCAATATTAAATTGTGGACCGACCAATCTGTCTGCGCGGATTGATGGGAGACAGTGTCTCCGTCTTTCTGTTTCGCTCTCGCTCTCGAGCATTCTGTCGACTCCCTCGTTTTCTCCTCCAATCCCTGCCCCCCTGATCGTCACTGACCCCATAACCAATGCCATGGGCAATTTCGTGATCGCCAAAGGACCATGCCGTACCATAGAATTGATATCCCCGGAGGGCCGCCATTTTCATTCTCTGTCCCTTTTGCACTTTGAAGTCCTTCCCGTGAAGCCGTGGCACAGGATAATGGAACGACTTAAATGTCCGGAAGAAAGAAAAAAGATAACGATATGAGAGCTCTCGTGGGACGTGCGACCGAGTACCGGATACGAGTTCTTTGCTTTTTCGGGGGGGAAAAAAAAAAAGAAAAAAGTGTCTTTGGATTGAACAGGGGAAAAAAATTGCACGGCCGAGTATAAAACGGAAAAAGTTGTAGGTACGTCAGGGTGGGGGGTCGATTTTATAGAAATTTCGTGTTCGCGATGCTCGACGTATAAATACCGTGTATACTGGGTGTGTCGATAAATCGATAGGCGGATAAATTCCGGCATGGATACCGGGTTTATTCTTGAGTATACGTATATATGCATGAATTGAACGCGGCAACGGAGCCACTCAATTCCAATCGCGTTATCGAAAGATTTCTCGGTCCATTTTGGCTGATCGTATGAGGGATGCTTAGATGGGGGATGAAGATAGATACATATACATACGTTAGTGCATACGCAGACACATTGAGGGGTGGATAAATTCAGGTGGGAGATCATCGTACGTGCTATGGGGTATATATTGGTATAGCGCTATAGAGAGGACTTGGTCAATGTAACCTAATCTTTAGTTGACCTAACCTAAACGTAAATCTCTGCATACTCGATTAGGCTCACGAGTTCTTGAGAGCGGTTCGGCAAGAGGGTCGACTGTATCTCTGGAGGGATGAAGTAAAATAGCGAGAGGGAAAAAACGGAAGGAGCAAAAAAAGGAATTGTGATGTAGACGGCAATAAAGGATTCTCTATCTGATCCTCTCTCTCTCTCTCCTTCTCTCTCTCTCTCTCTCTCTCTTAGCTCTTTGTGAAATTTAATTTTCCTACCATCCTGTATTTGCTTACGGGAAACGATTCCATTAGAGGAAAGTGCCGCAGCTAGTGATTCGTAAAATGATACGAGTGGCGCTGCGATCGCATAACACACGTGTCAATTAACAATACGATACACGCCCCGTAGTTACGTTTAGCAGAATTGCAAGTAGTTGAAATAAGAAAATTTCAACTTTTTTTTGTTTGAAAAACAAAATATATTTATCCGAAATCGAATGTCAAAGAGTCGTAAGTCTCTCTAACCTCGATTCGAGACTTTCAACATATTTGCAACACGAACGCGTTGCTACGACCCGGCACAACCGTACAAAGAAAGATGCAGGGTTCGTTCTCTTTGTACGCCGGAAGTCTAGGGGTCCCGTAGGCGCGAAGTGGATCTAGATGAGCATGAAGGCCAAAGAAATCTAAGGAGATGCGAAGGAGCGTGTCGGATGGTAAACAAGGACAGAAGTAGCATAAGGCAGTAGGGAGTTGGAAAGGATGAATAAAAAGAGAGAGAAAGAGAGAAATAAATAGGAAAAAATCAGGGAAATAAAGAAAAAAGACAAGGATCATCTTGCAAGAGCGAACAGGGCGCCTCGAGCGGAAAAC
Organism: Calameuta pygmaea; assembly: GCA_031762395.1. Lineage (NCBI taxonomy): Eukaryota > Metazoa > Arthropoda > Insecta > Hymenoptera > Cephidae > Calameuta > Calameuta pygmaea. The sequence continues at coordinate 1,617,048 of JASANN010000352.1, read as the reverse complement.
TGGGTCTCTGAAATGGAGCCAGAAGAATAGAGACTCGTTTATTTTACGGAGGCCATTCGCGATTGCGCATGCGCGCCTTCATTCTCCTTTGCATCCAGGCGCAACGCGTTACATCTGTTCCAGATGATTCTAGAAGCACGGTCAATCCCACAGGATTTCTAGCGTCAACGATAGCAAAGACGAGACGCGTATCCTTTTCCACTTGGTCACAGCCATACTATCCGTACTCCCTCCCCCCTCCCCTGCCGCAGTCCTCTTCCTACCTTCTTTTTTTTTCTTTCGCGAAAAGACGAGAGCAACGGAAAAATGAAAATGACTATGGCGAGAAGGAACAAAAAGATAGAACTAACAAAAGTTGCCCGAGGCACGACGGGTTCGCGTACCTTGAACCAACCGCATTGTTTCCCGACTGGCGAGAGTCGCTACCCGTGATTTGCGGGAATCCTAATATCTTCAGGAGTATATACTTGCAGCTCCAAGAGTTGATGAGCCGAGGTATAAGAGTCCCAGGGTCCATTCGAGGCCAACATCAGCCCTAAGGGTGCCAATCAGAATAGGAGGAAACTGCGTATTAATTATCCTTTACCGGTTGTCTAATTGAACAGGAATTACCGGATATCGATAGAGAGCCCTAAGGCTGCGACTCGTGGCCCCACGTTCTTATACCAATTTCGTGCGCGGAGCGTTCATTTTATTTTCAAAATGGCTGACCGGGTCGGTCAATAAGTACTCTTAATAAATTCAAGAAAAGCCCAATACACTTGACCCATATCTCATGGTACTTTGTAAAGAGAATTCCAAGCACCAATTTAAACGATTCGCCCCGAAGACATACACGGATAAGCAAACGACGTAAAGAAAATGGAAGGAAAGGCCGGTAATATTTTTGCAGGAAACTGTATACGATCCATCGAACGCTTCTATATTGATTAGTTCCGTCGAAAGGGCCGAGAGTAGGTATGAGCTTGCTCTCTAGGCAGGGTAGGTACTCTTCAGGATGAGGGTGCTTTTTTTCCCTGGTCGCTGGGAAGCGAGCAGGCCTCGTCGGTCATTGGCAACGTGAGGGGCGAGTCAAGGAAGACAAGAAAATGTTAGGGAGGAAGGGAGGGGGGGAGAGGGTAGCAACGACGAATAGACCAACAGAGAGAGAAAATGACTAGGCAATACCGGGAGAAAGGGGGAGATAAAAAAGGAAGAAACGAGAATGAAAAGCAAGGAGAATCCCCCAATAAGAGAGAGAAAGAAAGAGAATCACGTTCTGGGATCAGTGGACCGTTCTACTGTGACGTAATTTTCTATGCTTCCTGGACACGGAACTTCAAGGAACCTCCCACCCCGTAAACAGACCAGGTCCTTTTTACATTGCTTCTTAGTCCCACCTGGCCTCTCGGTACCACTACACGTTTCCACGGTCGATGATGAAGATGCATTTCGACGCGACCATCTTTCCGTGTCATTTACAATGCTCCAAGAGTTCCTTTAGAGCCGACTGTTTTACTCGTGAAATCTCGACTATGGGTTTGCCGTCTGGTTGGGTTGGGTTGGGTTAGGTTAGGTTAGGTTACACGCAGTTTCCTAATACCGATAAGGAGAGCATGCAGCGAGGCATCGCAACGCAACATTCTCTATACACTGTTATTCGTGTGAATCCTAACCAGCGTAACCGACCCAACAGCAACCTCAGGTATATCGGTAGCGTCTAAGTATATATAGTTACCCAGAGTACCCAACTCTCCAGGGTAAGAAGAGCACGGCTAATTAGACAGTGTCGCTTCTTGGGGTCTCGTTTGCAGCGTACCGAGTAATTAGCTTGGTATTATTCCCACTAGGAAATCGTTATGGCCGCAGCGATACCAGATCTATATGTGCAGACGTTCACGTCTAGTAGCCACAGCGCTGTATTACTATATAATCGGTAAATAATGGGGGTACCCAAAAAGAAACAACAAAAAATACAGGTAGTCGATATTCTTGTTACGACGAGGGATTGTTGGGTACGAAGAAGATTGGAGGATCAAGAGGTCGCGGCTGGACCCAAACGTACGACTGGCGTCGCGACGTACCGCTTTAACGACGTGGAACTGCCGTTTCGCTATTTCAATTAGACCGCGTGTGTACCGGAATGAAACAGGCCTCAAGGGATGATTCTTCTGACTGGGATGACGCGCTGTTTATTAAATTCCTCGAGCATGGTCCGAGCCCAGGTTTAGGTCCTCGAACAGTGGCTTTTGTCGATGGGCGAGCAACTTCAGATCGCATTGCACTTACAGTCCACTTGCTTAAAGCGCGCTTTTGGGATGCTGCGAAGTAAACGGAGACTCGGTCCCAGGCGATATTTAAACATTTCAGGGAGAGAGAGCGTCCCGGGGGGTTGTTATGCGAGGAATGCCCTGGGAATCTCAATTGCTCGAGTAGACGTGTACCGCGTGAATGATAAGACAGCCTTTTAAAAGAAGAACAAGATTGCGAGGCACGCTTCGAGTTTACGTAAGAATTTATAAGAATCAAGTGAAATATCATGGAAGAGAATAGCGAAATTGGTGGATCAAAAATTAGTCTAAAAGGTCGAGGGTCTTCGGCATAGCACGAAGGTGTAAGGTTATAGTTCAAGGAAAAATAGATATAGCTATACATAGTAAATAATATAAAAAGTATAAGGTTGTCTACAAAAGTGCCGGCCCGAAACTGCCTCTATGAAGAATATAAAACGAGAAGAATTCGAGCTTGGAACACGTATAGGAAGTGAAGAGTGGACCGTGGACGAGGCTGTGGATCTGTGAGCCAATGAGAGAAAGAGAGAGATATTAAAAAAGTAAGAGGATGAGATAGGAGAGTCGGAAAGGACGGGGCAAAAAATCAACAATAAAGAAACGAAGGGCCGCCACTCCGCCAGTGCCGTACCTACTAGCCAACCTAAAAACGTCAATTCCCAGTTTCTCCTATCCACCTACACCAAAAAGCTAGTGGGACTATCCAAGCGTCCCATAGGTGTAGGACGTGGAAACGGGACGCCCACACGTTTCCATCGAGAGTACGACGTCGCTGGCGCGTATCCCAACCGATAGACAGAACGAGACGCCGAGCGTCGTGACCCGTGAGGTTGTAAAAAAAATTAAATAAATCCCACGCGCCAAAGAGCGGAAACGCGAAAAGGGAAGAATAGTGGAATGTAGGATGATAAAAGTGCGAAGTCGGTACGAAAGAGGGGGAAAAGGACAGGACGAAAAAAAAACAAAGAAAAACTAAAAACAGAATCAAGGGGGATGTAGAAAATCCACAAGGAAGCTGGACAGGGATCGGCTCAGCTGTCACCGGGTCCGCCCTTAATATTTGATCCAGCTGGGACCGTGTACTGAGTGGATCTCCATTTCGTGGTTCCTTATCCGCTGGCTGGTGAGCCTAACCCTAAACCTATACTGTCTGTCAATTTCCGTCCTGAGTACGAAAGAGCTGGGATAGACAGAAGACTATCCAGGATTATACCTCACTTACTTATGCTGTAACCTCGTCGACATATATATATATATATATACACATGAGTTGCACCAAGAGGCCAGTGGATGTGGTTAAAACGAGAAGCCCTCGCGAGTTAAAAGCCGAGGGAACACAAGTAAAAAAAAAAGAAAGAAAAAAAATAAGTAAAGGGCAAAGATGCCGTGAAATCGAAGCAGCTGCCTCCTAAGGACTTGCATGAAATCTATGCCAGGGACTGTACCACTCAGCTCTGATTCCAGATAAGTATCCACGATAAGCCGAATACACTGCGACAGACTCTCAACAAGGGTTCATATATACAGTCAGAACCTGACGTTATATAAAAAATTTTGAGCGACTGTTATACTGATAGCCTCGCTATGTTTTCTCGGGTTCCATATGCGATTGTGTTCTGAAGTAGAAAAAATATTTTTAAAAAACCTAACTCAATCTACCAGCTACCCATTACTCAGATATATGTCAATATCCAGATAGAGTGAAATAAAATGACACGGAATAGAAAATAACTAGGTACATACAAAATGCTGGCCATTGCTGGCCATACTAGTCCATAGTATACGGTCGAGGTGGAAGGTCTATGTTATTCGGACGGTTACTCAGGTTTCTCTGGAGGGTATTTAAAATCCAGCGTGGTATCCGTAGGGCATGAGAGAAGGACCTAATGACGAAACCAGTTCTCAAAGCACGGGAGCGTAAGAGTGGTAGGCGAGATATGTCGGTGGTTGGGTTCGGTGGTTGGCGCAATGTACGGGTTAGCGGATTCCACCTTGTAAACCATACGATAAGTTGGTCGCCAGGAACCACGAAAACAGTCCAAAAGGAAAGATTAACAAAGGAAGCCCCCCACTCGCTTCCGCTCGAAATGATTTCGCAAACTTTTCGTCCGGCTGCAACGCCGAGGCGTCCGGTAGGGTAATTCAAATTTTCGCGCGACTTTTCCCTCGATCCCGTGCCGGGACATTTAAACGGGTCGAAAATGCGTTGGCAGGCCTGGCCTAGTGGGCGTTGTATCTACTTTGCGCCATGGAGCGTAACGAAATCGTTAAATCATAATCGGCGGACAGTTGGCAACGGCGCGTAACCGCGCCTACCGCTGTACACGTATAATTAATAATTCGATTTTTTAAAAAAAAAAGAGGCACGTTCACGAAGTACAGTAAAAGGGGTCGCTACTTGTTGTCGTTCGACTACGTTTCTTTTCTTTTCTACGTCTATTTTTAAACCTGCAGCGCGCAGCTCGCTGGGAGAATTGCACCACGAAATTCCACGTGACTATTGGAGACACGGGGCAACAAGACGTGCGGGTGATTCGCGAAAACGTTATTAAAGAAATCGTCACCACACGAAATTCGTCGGAAATATCTGAAACGATCGTTGGCAGGAGATAAAATAAGAATGCACTGAACTGATTAGCGAGAGGGGGAAAAAAAAAGTGAAAAAGTCGACAGGAAGAAAAAAAACGACACGTCGAGAGTTACGCGTCACGGAAGCGATCGTTCAAGTTTCCCTCTTATCGGCTCGCTTGCCTCTCGTCCTACAATATCGCGTATCGCTGACATTCTCGTAGCCGATGATAAAGCGAGGAAGCGAAGGAGTGAGAAGAGGGGGAGGGAGAGAGAGAGAAAGAGAGTCGGGAGGCGGAAAGAGTGACGACGGAAGAAAGTGGGGTAAGCCGGTACCAAAATAGACGAGATATGAAAGAGGAAAAAAAAGTGAGGAAAGACAGAAACGTCGAGTTATAAGCTCGATGACGTGGACGCGAGTCTATCAGCTGATTTCGCGACGAGCGTGCCGAGCGTGGCGTTAAAAAAACAGAGAGAGAGAAAGAGAGATGCGTGACGACATTGCTTGCCAATTGATAAAGTCCCGTTCACAGTATCGCGACTAAGCTACACGTTGTGGGCGCATAAGTACAATATACATATATATATCTATATATACACATATGTGTGTGTGTGTGTGTGTGTGTGTGTACACGTTTATAGGATGATAAAAAAGAGGGAGCGCCCTGCTGTAGCAGCTATAGTTATATAGTTATTACTCGACGAAGAATGACGGGTTAATTAGTTCTTGCTCGTTCGCTTTTCCTTTTTCGCTCTCGTTATTTATCCCCAGCCCCCCCCTTTTTTTTTCTTTTAATTGCACTCTTGATCGTCCTACGATCGTAGGAGACAACAGAGATCGATGCTAATAATAAAAAGCCATTGGAACACACGAAGGTATATAACACACTGACCCGCGCGTTAGTAGGATTTCGTGTCCATACCGGGTGTCTACGACGGGATGCATCTACGGTGCACCGGAGTCTTGGCGGTGTCGAATCTTTTTGCAATTAAAAAACCGGACGAACGGGTTTTGGGTTCGGGCATTCCGCAAATTCTCCACGGCGAAAACAAGCAAATCGTGCAAAACGACACAGTCCTAGGGAATAAACAGAAGGACGAGATAAGTTTGCTCCACCTCGTTCTCATGCGCATCCGGCGGTTCTAATTTATTTTCAAAGACCTTTTTTTGACTCGACCAAATTTTTCTTCTCTTCCAACAACTTTTGTCCAAAATGTTTATATTTTTTTATGCACAACGTAAACCTTAACGTTAGACCAATCAGCGCTGTTTTTCGTATATTCGGATATCCTGCATACTGAATTCCAAAATTTTTAGTGATTGATGGAAAATAAATTGGCGTATAGATATATTCATTATTTTATCTCAACAAGTGTCAACATAAATTCCGAAAAAAAGCACCTTAATAATTTTTCTAGTTTAAAACAAGAAATCTGAAATCCGACATTTTATCGAAGACTCGTCGAGGTCCCAGCTAGTCTTCGACTGGCCCAGTGGGCACTGGAGTTGCCAAAGAAAATTCTTAAGGGTTTGACAAAGAATAAAGTTACCTTAGCCGGCAGCACGTGTCTGTGACCGATAACGGTTATCAGTTTTCAACCAGGGTTGTTCTGTGGCTTCTTCTAACGACAATAAGTATACGTGATATGGAAGCTTACCTGAAAAATGAAAAAAAAAAGAGCGTGTCATTAAAAACGTAAATACGACGTAAATAAAGATAAAAAGAGAGAGAACAAAAAATCGGTGAGTGAAATCAGCAAAGGGATACGACGCAGTCAGCATTAATTATAGAACCGCCAATGACACAGCCTCTCTCTAACTAATTACAGAGCGCAGACCCCGTCTAACAATAATCCGATACAGAAGCTTGCAGCGCGGCGGCGCTGCCGTCGCTTTCGAAATCATCCTCAAAGTTAACCGCCGGCATGAGCACCATTAAAATTCAACCCCTCGTATATTATATACTGCACACACAACCCTCTCGGCGTCGGGCAAAACGGAGTCTCGCGATTCCGGCTGTCGATTGGCAATTTCCTCCCGGTCGTCACGTAGCGTCGTGACGCCACTGAAACTGCAGTAAATTGAAAATCCGCGCGGCAATATCCACGACGGGACGCGCCAAGACTCGTGGGAACCGCGATGGCTATCCACTATACGCCTATATACGGATAACGAGTGCAAATAGCGTATCGGGGAACAATAGAAATTTCGCAAAAACTTGATAAACAGGTAAAAACGAATGTGCAGTAAGATAAAGATAGGTGGTGGGAAAAAATTTTTAAAGAAGCTAAATAAAATTACTCTCCTTAATCTCGTTGTCTAAATAAACAGCGAATGCTCACTGATATATTCAGTATATAATATGTGTATACGTAAGGCATTAATCTTTTAAGCACTAGATACCATAAGGACACCCGTTAGATAGATAGTCCTGGGCTCGTTGGATCCACGAGGGCAGGTATAGGTATGCGAGTGGACTATCGCGATTCGGTCTCACGTGTCCACGACGAGTGGGTATCGTCGGAAAACACGCCAATGCCAGAGCGCGGTTGGCTGATGGGACCCAGGTTGGGGTCTCAGGGGCGTAGGCGCGACATTTGCATCGTAGGCCCGGGGCCCAGACGAATTTCGGGGAAGGCTACGCCGGAAAGGACCCAGGCCAGCCTAAACAACCCCGGCTTGCTTTTATGCCCAGGACGTGTTATGGATGTCGCTCCGGGGTCAGATCCTTTGCCAAATGGTTTTTTTTTTTTTTTTTTTTTTTACGGTAGAACGTAAGAAAAGGACTAAATAAATATAAAAAAAAGAAACAGATAAAAAAAATACGTAAACAAAGTAACTGCACCATAACGTCAATACGTGCATGGAATATATATATATATATATATATTCAATGTCCAACGAACCCAGTGTAACGAACTCGAGCGTCCTTGATCTTGAAGCAGGACCCAAGTCTGTTATATAGGAACGTCCAGAAGATAAAAAATTCGATTTTCTCCATTATTTATAAAAAGACAAAAACCAACCGAAAACAACATTTTCTGTCATATTAACTAGCCCGGGACAGGGTAAGGCCCAAAAACAGCCTAGCATACAGGAATACGTATTACGTATGTAAGCAATAGAAACCGTAGGCTTAATTGGATTGGTGATTTGACCAGACTGAGAATAACAGGCAGAGCCGGTTTACTTTTCTCCAGTCACTGCCAAAGCACATGTCCACTTACAGGCCCTTTCCTTGGGTCAGGGCCCAGGAACGCAATTACAAAATCTTTGTCAGTAATACAATTACCGTCTAATCGTCTCGTCATCAAATATATTGATTTTCGCACTCGAGACGCACACGCATCCTCCAGCAGGCATTCTCTCCCCTATGTAGCCATATCTAGGCAGCCGTACTACTGCACATACACCAGTCACACTAGAAAACCCATATGCCGCGTGTATAGCGTATCCAGCGATACTAGCCAGAAGGTCCGATCTTTGTTATTCGGTACACCCGTTAGATCACAGACCAGGGTCCTATGCAACGGGTCATATCGGAGACCGTTCACGGCATTCCATCTACATTATGTGGTCGATGGCGTCACATGCATATACATATATACATACTACATATACACACGTATATATACCTGCCCCCATCCCCATAGCTGCTTCTAACAAGTATAAATTATTACAGGTAAACACAATAACAATATATGTATTATATAATATAAATATACTGATGGCCATAAAAATTGCAACACCTGGAATTAAGGACAACACCTTAATAACATATGTGCTAGTTATCGGTAGTGAAGAGATAAGAAAACGATTAAAATTTGAAAAGTCAGGAGTGGATAATTTCTCAGATAGTCTCCTAAACAGTAGAGGAGTGGTTCGCGTACAGGCTATGCATATAAAAAAGTGCAGCGGGTATTTGTGCTTAGTTTTTTTTTTCATACCACTGTCAACTATACATTGTAAGCTGCCACGGCGAAGAGTCCGGACTGTGTAGGAACACGTTAGCGAATTAGACAGGAGTCGAATTGTGGGCTTACGTGAAGGTGGAATGTCATTCCGTGAAATGACGTCTCGTATTCACCGAAATGCAAGTACGGTAACGCGCATATGAAGGCGTTGGGTGGCAGAAAGGAATGTAAACTCTACTGTGTAGGAGAATATCTGAGAAACTGTCCACTTGTAAATTTTCAAATTTGAATCGTTTTATTATCTCCTCACTAACAATAACTAGCACATATGTCGTTTAAGTCCTTAATTCCAGGTGTGACAAATTTTATGGCCACCAGAAAAAGGGGTTGGTTTAATTATACATTTTAGAAACTACGGTCTAGCCGACCTGCTCTCCCTGGACATAGGTTCCCACATATGTGATCTAACCATGCATAGGGCAATGATTACACGTAAGATACAGAGTAGCGTAGGAGCACTACGGAGGATTCAACATACATATACTGTCACTCCTAACCCACTAGTATCGAATGCATACCGGTGGCAAAGGTCGGCCTCCGCCGATTGGGCACACGTCTCAGCATACATGTACGCGGCATTGCATAAAGTCCCACTCACATGTACCCCCGGACTCCCTAGCCCGTTTTAACAGTGAGAATCAAGAGATACGACCAAGCCAGGAGTAAGCTTGCTCGGACTGTACAGTAAAGTGCAATTTCTCAACAACAATGCAGTTCATGTATATCCAAGTACAATAATCGAACAGGATCAGCATAATACGAGTACGATTGTCAGCGATGACGTAAACGAATGCCAATTGATTATTTAATAGGGGAAAAGAAAAAAAAAATAACATTTTTCACTGGCGATTCACTTTCCCCAGATACCTATGTGCAACGAGCATAGGAACGAGCTTCGATGCATAGTGCAACAGTGCAGCAGCATATTGCGCAATGCACGTTGCAAAATCTTATGCAGCAAGACTAGGCCTAGGTTGTGAAGCCTGAATCACGGTCCGCGTTACGGTTTACGCCCCCCCCCCTCCCCCCCGCCTAAGAGTGAATTCCAGAAAAGTGCAATTCTCTACTTTCTCGCTGGATTCCACATAGCAATTACTCGAGGCACATTGTGGACGTATACACGAACTTTAACTGTACACCCGTTGTACAGTGTACAAGGTGGTCGAATTGCATTTTTAAATATATTTTTTTTTGTCAGACGCAATGATGCACTATCGTGCAGCGACTCCGTAATCAGTAAGGACGGCGATAGGTTTGTGATTCAAGAACGGTAAGAAAGGAAAAAGAAAAAAAAAATGTCAAAAAAAAGGGGGAAGTGAGAGATAAAGGAATCGTCGAGTTCTCATGAAACGATCGTAGAACCAAGGTGACGCGACGCGTCGCCCTCAAGAGAGACGATTGCGCAACGTCGCTATTGCGAAATACGTGCAGCAGCAATAAGACTAGGCCTAGGTTGTGCAGCCAAGGAATCACGGGTCAGCCGTATTATGATGACACGTGAGCCGACAGTAAGCAAGCGAGCAAAGCAGCAGTACCAACGATTCAACAGCGCGTCGCTATGTTCCCAAGGCGTAAAAACACCATCAAATGGCATGTGTATATTTTAATGTGTAAGCGCGTGCGCGTGCGTCCATATACGAACGGGAGCTCGAAAGTGCAAGACTTGCACGGTGTAAGCGTACGGAAACACGACGAGTGGTTTTAGGCGAGCAAAAGTATTATACGGTAGAGCCAGGCGTGGTGGTTGCTGCGCGCTTGAAAACTCACGAGAAATCTCGTTTCGAGTCGAGTCGGCCATTTTTTTGTCCCACCTCTACAGCCGCACCAGATGCAATTATAGTTGTGGTAACAGGTCGCCTATACACGGCGAACAGTTGCAAAATAATCCATATAATGAGATAATACGTTTTCCTATTGTATCTTTCTTGATCTACGTATAATTATATATATATGTGTACGTATGTCGATGACGTCATTTATCACAATACAAATATAGGACGAATGCATCTTCGTACGTTGTTTCGTAAATGTATGTTTATATGCAGATATATAAGGGACCAATCAAGAAAGTCTAAGAGCGCCGATCGACGGAATCGGCCCACGCGCCATACGTATAGAATTTTAGTGACTCTATCGGCCGCGGTCGTGTTCTCTCTTGCGTACTCCCCATTAATCTTCGACCCACGTGTCTTAAACCCATTAACCGACCACCCCGGACATACGACTTCGCGAAAATCCCATATAACCCCGGGTGGCATGCTGTCTCTCCTGGGTAGAATTCTCTCGCCCGGGGATAAACTATAACCGATGCACATGCGAGTGCACATGCAACTGCAGCTGCTCGGGACTGTTCAGAAGGGGTAAAGTGAATTTATAGTGACGCGATGCATCGCGCCTTCCCGCGTCGTTGCAAATAGAGACTCTCCGCGAGGAGATCGTGGGTAGAATGAATCTTTTTGGTGCGCGTCGACGAGCAACGCGTAACGTATCTTTTGGAAATACTCCTTCCGTCCAATGCACTACAGCAACAGCGTGTTACATTTACGCTCGAATAAATAATGCGCGAAGGTGGACTCGTGAATTTACGTATTTTCTCACGAAACTCTTAACGAACTGATTCTCTCGGTCTCTTGGTCTAAAGGTCAAAAGGGCGTTGAAGTTGACTCTTTGGAATTCATTCGGAGAAATAAAAGGGGCGACGGGTCTGATCGAGCGTGGAAGTAGAAGGGAAATAAAGGGACGGGTTCGAAGAAAATATATAAGAAGTAGAAGAAGGAAAGAGAAGAAGAAGAAGAAGAAGAATGATGATGATGATGATGATGATAATCATGATGATGATGATTATTATTATTATGATAATGATAATGCTGAAGCAACAACGTACAAGTGTAATAAGACTAGTAAGAAAATAGGTAGACGAATGAAAAGCGAATAAACAGAAAAGAGTGCCCCAATGACTGGCAGTATGAACCCAAGAGTATAGTCAAGTCCGAAGGATTTTCTCAGGCTGTCCCGAAGATCCTTCGGGCCCACCCGGTATATCATAAAACTTGTTGCGCGAAACGCCTAGCTAGAGGGTTCATCGAAGGGCCGTAGGGACGTGGGTTGTCCCTGGTATTGATCCAACGTAGTGCATATGGTGCCGTGCATTTCAGAATTTCGTCGCTTCGCAGCGTGCGGACCGGAAATTGAGAAATCAGTTGGCCCGTGGCGCCTTCTCTATTTTACACTCTGCCTGCCCTCCTCTCTTGTTGCATCTAATTTCCCCCACCACACCGTCCCTTGATCGGTGACACCATTGCCGAGATACAGTATCGTATCGAGAATGACTTTCAAGAATGAGATTCCAAAGGTTTAAAGATCAGAATAAACGATGCTAAGTGAACGACGAGATAAAGCTTCGTTTTCACGAGTTCGGGGCAATTCGCGACCTATCCCAATCCCATTAACATAATCAGCATACAATTAATGAGTAACGAGAAGATAACAGTAAACAACGATAAACGACTGTGTCCTCGTTGGACTCGTTTGCACATCGCAACGAAGATTCGATAGAAATAATCTTCACGTTTCTTGTATACGTGACAACGAAAAAAAAAGAGGACTAAAAAGTAAAATAGTTTAAAAAATTAAAGGACGTAAAATCCCACGGGAATAATGTAAATCATCAGATCCCTCTTCCCTCCGAATAAATCGAACCGATTTTATCGACAGATTTCTGTTTGCTGTTCTCGTTGCAGCTATCTGTAGGACTTCCGGTGTAAATTTACCAAGCAAGAAATCGACACAACGAAAATTACTGCATAGCCTCGTTGTGGCGATACCTTAAGGAGCATCTATGTCGCAAGAGGGACTCGTCGCATAACTAGTATATAGAGGCGGGTTTTCACAGCAGAGACGATCTTTGGTTCAAGTCGAACAAAAAAATTCCCACAATCCCTTGCGTTCTATAGAAAATCGAATCCCATTACGTAAATACGTATACCGATACTATACGCATAAAACAAAGTATAAAGTTCGACCGACCCACTCGTCAAACACTTTTCACCTCGTATGAACGAGGCTTTAAGATTGCACTGAACAACCCGCGAGACGCTAGTACGGCCTTAAGCTTTCTAACTGGAGTTGCGACATCGATGGTGTGTTCTCTTCGTAATGCTATGCATGAGAAACCGGCATCGGTTTCTATAGCCAGTAAATCGTCGCCGCTTCGTTCCCGGATTTTTTAAATTAATACTCGTTTAACGTCGACGATCAATCCTGCGTATGAGAATCGTTCAATCAGCGATCAGCCAAATGAGCGTAATAAGTGTTATTGACTAATACAATAAAATAAAGAAAGTCCCATTATAAAAGACTGGCAATGATAATTGCGTAAACGTGCAGATAAATTATCCTACGGTAACATTCGATTATCGCTCCAGGGATTAAAAAATCGTTAATTAAGTTAATTGGACTCTCATTACTCAATTAAAGTGTCCCTTTGATACGTTAATGTCCTGACGTGCGTGACCGTTACGTCACTTCCGAGTGAAATTCCTTCTTTCCTCATTTTTTTTTTTTTTTAATCCAATTATTGACTCCACTGCAATTCGCATAAATCGCTCGAGATTCCATTAAGTCGCACAGGTGACGATATACGTGTAATCAGTCTATTACTTCGACTGGCACGTATGTACATACGAGCAAGTGTAACGAGTGTCTCGTCAAAAAACTCACGTCCTTGAATCACAACCGTGGCCGAGATCACGTAACGGTAACTAGAACCGATCTCTTATTAAAAGACACGATAGGCACATACGAGAGAACAGACGTACGAGACGTATAAATAGGAATAATTCAAGGACACGAATTGAGATGACCAAAATACCTTGAAAAAAAGAAATCAAGACGACGACGACAAAGAAAGAAAGAAAGAAAAAAGAAGCCAAACAATCGTCCCTGACTGTGAATGAATATTTTGTTTTTGAGACCGGCAGCGCGTTTCCGTATCATGCTACGTGTTCGTATATGCGCACACACCCGGTAGGTGCACGGTTATAACGGTAACAGGAAAACTACGTTAAACATAGTAAGGATAATGAAAAAAAAAAATATATTCGTGACAATCGATTAAGAATGATCGAAGAGTTATGATATACGGAATATAAATTTAAAAAAAAAAGACACGCTATTCTTCGCGGTGTTTTTCCAAACGACTTTTCCTCGATTTTCCTACTATTTCCTTTTATCTACTTTCTTTTTGTATCTTCCGTCTTTAATTCTCTCCTTTATGCTCCAGTGAGGAGTTATTTGGCATTCCCCTTCACGAATTTCACTTTCACGGCCACGGCCAAGTTGGCCGGGTCACGGATCGGCAAGGGACAAGGCGAGATCGGCAAAGATCGCCACTTACACACGGGCAAACCACAGGCCGAATCCAATTGGCCGAGCTCGATGGGTAAAAGCAAAACCGACAACCTTATGGCTTTACTTTACCTTTCGGTTCTTGGCCTCCCATTCACGATATTCACTTTCACGGCCAGGGCCAACTCACGTTCCGTATTTTACAGTCGTGAATGTTCCTGCCAATAAATATATGTATATACGTAATACAGATTGCGTGTATATCCGCGTGCGACAGAGCGACGATGCTGATGGCAAATCGATGTGGCCATTCCGTATGGGAAGTATTAGTTGGTTTTAACAGGTGTCACCTAATGACATTGGTTAAGCAGCATACTGAGAGAGAGATAAGTCAAAAGTTTTATAGGCTCCATTGGCAGACAGCCAACACAATAAACAAAGATCGCACAAGAGGGGTCCCCGTGAATCATAGAAATTTTTCGAAATTCCTATACCCGCCGTGAGTAAGAGAGAGACGTGGCTATCGGCGGTTACGCGGGTAAGAGAGAGATAGGGATATACCGATCGTTCAAAAGAATTCTAGGATATTTTAAACGCAGCTTCTTACCAGACTGGTTTCTGTCTCGTGAACGTACCTTTTTTTTTCAGTGTATAAACGTTAATTTCTTTTTTTTTTATGGGCACGAACTGCGTCAATTCTACAGACTAGAACGTAGGATTAAAAATTTCTTTTTTTTCCCCCCCCCCCCCTATAAAACCATCGATTCCAGACTGTCCATGGAACTTCGATTAAGACAATATATTTTTCTTAAAACTCGCGTAACATCGGAGCAACGCATTACGAAAATGACCAAGTATCGGCAAAGTGTGTAGTGCATGTAAATTGGCGTAGGTCAGTGACAGCTTAATGAAAGTCCATTAGCTTACGTGACAGCTAATAAGGGAAAGATCAAGGATACGAAAGGATTAATCATTAAGGCGGTGGACTGGCCGTACGTGTGCACAGACATACGAGGCTTATCTAAATGGAGCCTATTAATTGAGGCATGAGGGAATTGGCTTCGCAGGTTTTTATCGACTATACATGTATACATATACTCTGTATAACGCTCTATATACATACACCAGCAGCTAATGCGAAGCCACTATAGATACGTGAGCGCGAAGCTTTTGTAAGAGCTCCGCATATCTACGCGGTGTCTCTTCACGCTTCTTTTGTCATTCGGCATCCTTCCTTCCATAAGACCTGTACACGTATCAGTACATCAAGTGTGTCTATATATATAATATATATATATATATACATACACACACAAAATACCATATATAGGTATACAGTGGCATGTGTTATCCTGAAACTTGTAGAGTGGCTCCAAGCTTTCACCAAATACGGATCCAAGCGCGACCGGTGTCTCAGCACACCTGTTTCGATCAGCTGATCGATACAGAATCTTTCATTGCAAAATGATTCAAAGAATAAATATTACAGCGAGCAGGCTTTATCATATATCGTTCCAAATTGTTCACCTTCGTAGGCACTGAAATACGGCTTGTCTTGAAGATTAAAAATATTTATTTAAATTTGTCACGAAAGATAAAAAAGTGTATTCATTCCGACAGAACGATATCAGAAGCCATTATGAGCGGTAGTGGCATTTTTTGCCCCCCCCAGCCCCCCAGTTCGAAATAATAAAGTAATACGAAAGAGAAAAAAAAAGAAGCCGGGTGAAAGGTCGCGAAGTCGTGCAGGCGAATTCTCGAGGCGCGCAACTGTGACGACGGTCATTGTCGCTTGACCATGACCTTGACAATTCGCCAAATCCCGTTATTAATCGTGAACGCGACTTTCACGTGATTCTCGAACAGTCGTCTCGTCACCCTGTACATATGTGTGACGTGGTAAGCGCTGCTTTAAACGTCTCCCGTTTATATTGGTCGTCGAATGATCGCAAGAGTTTCATTGCTCTCTTTGTAATCCGAAGGGCATTATCCGGTTACGATCTGACCAATCAGAGTTCAGAAAGAACACGAGGCTCCGGTCACGCTCGATACCTGCTCGTGCTTTGCGTTTTTCGCTCGTTAAGGATTCGGCTTTTTTCTACGGCCATTTCATCATTTTCCCCTACTGCCGCTGTCCTTAAATACGTCACGGTTATTCTCATCGGCATCCAATACGTCAGCGATTTGGTCCCCTTCGTTCCCACGTGTCCCACCTACGCTTTTGGTACGTCAGTAAAATTTATAAAGATACGACAAGCTGATAAGACAATGTATACACGTTCGCCCGGCTTAGAGACTATCGAACAAGAATTTTCTTCTTTGTTTTGCCGGTCCGAAAAGTATAGCATTAAAGAAAAAGAAGGAAGTGAGAGAAACACGAATACGTAAATATTTATACACCGGCAAAGAGTATCCAGAGGCTTGGGGGAAAAAAAAAATATTCCGCGAGAGTTGCAATAGTTCGTATCAACGAAAAATCCGTGACGCATTTATTACGTAGCCGGCGGTAAAGATTAATGAGTGCCCTTCCTTGAGTGCAGGTCATTATCTCGGCACCATACGAAAACCGTGATAAGCCGCTGAGCGCAGAGTGGCGTATGCCCACAAGAAGTGGGCTGGCTAATACACAAAGTAAAAATAGTATGAAGGAGCATAGGCTCGACCGAAGCGCAGCGGGAGCCATCTTTCCTCTCGCGCGTGCATGAAAATATTACGGAAAGGGCCCTAGGGCGTGTACAGTCGCGTCAAGCAAAGCGGAACAGCCCTTCGCGTGTCTAGCGGGTGTACAGTCCGAACTAAAAATATATGAGGCTCAATCCGCGCGCCCAGACACTTCGGACGTAGCATACAGGAAAGACGGTTGTAATCAAATTGAAAAAAAAATAAATAAAGCCCGCCAAATTTTAAATCTACTACTGTAACGGTTAATTCGCTTTGTCCTTTGTCTCGCTCTCGATGTCGTCGATCGGCCGTCTATAATTTAACATTGAAGAAAGACGACCGCTCGGTTTAGCTGATTGTAGCGCGGCGTGAGTCACGAGGCGAATTTTCAATGACGCGTTTACGTTTGTTAAACAAAAGCCAAAGCGAGCGTCCGGACGAAGCGTTATTGTCTGCCCGGGACAATTTTAGTGAATAAACATCTCTCGATGGTAGATAAGGTCAGTACCGTAAATAGCTATGAATGTTGGTGAAGCATAATTGGTCACGTGGATATCGTGAATTTTCTCTGGTGAACTGATATAAATTGTGGGTCGACGTCGATATCGATTTATCGAGGTAAGAACGTGCCGTTTATGAATAGCCTAAATAAATTAACGTCCATCGTAATTACTACTTGCAGCGATAAAGTAACTAACCTCAATCTCAGCGTCCATTTCTAAAAAACATTAGGACGCTTCTATGAAAACGTCGAAAAAAAAAAGGAAAAAGAAAATCCAAGGAATTTGGCTATCTCTTTAACACTCATAGTTCACGGAGCGAAATGTCTCTTGAAATTGTAGAGTCCTTTGT
Organism: Calameuta pygmaea; assembly: GCA_031762395.1. Lineage (NCBI taxonomy): Eukaryota > Metazoa > Arthropoda > Insecta > Hymenoptera > Cephidae > Calameuta > Calameuta pygmaea. Next base: position 1,599,376 of record JASANN010000352.1, on the reverse strand, counting down.
GGTCTTGTTTACACTGTAACGACCAATGGGACAAACCGTTAACCATGTATTTACCATTTTCTAGTCTCCATCGAGAGACGTTACTGACTGTGAAAATGTCTAGGGCCTTTCACAGTTGACAGGTAGCCCTGTAAATATTATCGCAAGCTTGAAAATTCACCCGAAGAACTACTCGCGTCTTAAGGAGGCCTTATTTTAAAATGGTATCCAAGATTCGGTGTGTTTGGACCAGCAGGAATAACATTGCGGAATGCAGTGCAAACGAGTGACGATTGGCTGGCCGCTAACGTCGCGCGTGCGAAACTCTCCTCGTTCCTCGCATACGTTTACACATGTGTTTACAAACAATAATGGAGACGCTTGGTCGGAGGCTGATTTAATTTTCATTCCCCTTTTGTATTCGTATCAGTCAATGCGCTTTCTTATCAGGATATATCAGCGTTATCAAGCTACTTAAAGCTGCAAAGTTGTCATTAATTAATCATATATATTTTTTCCCACTTGAAAATCATTGTAACGTACGATTAAGCAAGATATTCTGTTGTCTGCAAAGGACTCTTCTTTGTCACAAATACATTGTTGTTTAATGGTATTGTTTTTAAATGATTATACTAGAAAAAAATATTGTAGATACTAAGCCGCGGATACTTGAGTATAAACCAAAAAAAAAGTTGAACCCTTTCTTATATTTTAATGTTCCACAGGGCGTCTCCGTACAACAAACTTTGCACTGTAATGTTGAATATAAATGTAGGAATGTGCAGATCGCTATTTTTCGCGCAAGTCCCGTAGACCAGGGCGAATAAGGTCCCTAGGTGTCTGGGGAGGTAAACGCATGAAACATTGGAAAATAAACAAGAATTACCTGTCATTACTCCAATATTTATTGAGAAGTATGCAGTAACTACGCAGTGCCAATGCGAGATGCGCACTGTAGTAAAATAAAAGAAAAAAAAAGAAAAAAGACCTCCCACAGGGTGTATCCTCAAAGGTTGGTACTACGTTCAGAATGTTTTCCGTGGGTTCTCGGTAGGTAAAGGGAATAGAAAATACCTATACGAAGGTATCGCCAGAGGGTATCCGAGTGTCAAGAACGGAGTATAGCTAAGTATAGAAAAGAAGAAAACTAAAAAGAAACGGTATACTGATATCTCGGTATCCATGTTTCTCGTATGAACTAGTCAGAGTACAACGACCCTCGAGGTTGTACGCCTGTGTACCAAGAGGTACAGTAGAACAACCGTCCTATCCCTTCGAGGCGGCGTAACCCTAGATCATCGACTGCTATGCCATGGGATATAGTCCAGTCAGTAGAAGCTCGCGTAAAGAAATGGGAGTATTTCTATGGCGATCGATCTTGGCATCCGTAAAATCTCTCACCTGTCGGAGCTCTCGGAGCTGTCGTATCGATCGGCGCACCGCTTCTTGCCGCAGGGTCCAACGAGGGTGTCCTCGGCGCTCCTGATCTGTCCCTTGAAGGGATTGCTCAGCCTGGAAATGCCGACTACGCTGGCGGCGGCAACGGCAGCAACTTTGGCGATGATCTTGGGCGCAGCATTGGCGTCTGCCTGAACGCGTTCACCCCGACGACGAGATTCATTAACCGTCGTGACGGAGACCAGCAGGTCGTGCTCATGCGAATTCTCGTGATCCTCCTCGAGGCACTCCGGAGAGTCCCTAGGCATACTCGTACTATCCGTTCCAGCTCGACTCGACGCACCGTCGTCATCATCACCAATCACACTCGCGAGGCTAACCTCGCCGTCACAGTCATCACTACTCCTAAGGCTAAGACGCGTCTCGTCACTGTCACTCGCGCTCATGAACCTCACCAAAGAGGCTCCGTCACCGTCCTGACCCATCGCCAACGATTCGTATTTGTGTCGCTCCCTCAGCACCCGATAAACGTCCCCTAGCTCGGTGGCCGCGTCTTCTGCGGACGGCCCGTCTGCCATCTTGTAAACGAACACACTACTGGCACTGGCCTCTTGCTCCGGAGCACGGGCCGCGCCACTGCTGGCTTGCCCGGCACTTCTCCCACTCCTATCTTCCTTCTTCTACTTTGTATCCCCACTACTCTCATCGTCATGCACCCGCCCCACCTTCTCGGTAACCCCACCATAGTGTATTTTCGATTTCCCCTACTTTTATCTCCCACTCCTTTTCAGTTCTCGCGTGACGTCAGACGATGTCGATGAATACGTCATGGAGGAATGAGGCTTACCGCGAATACGTTCACACCCTCTGATTACGCCATTTTAGGTCGTTTAAAGGTCTGTACGTAATTGTTCTTAATTATGCATTACGGTTTCTATATCTTCCTCTTTCAAGCGATCCACATAGGAGCTCACAATGTTATATATTCTTGTTAGACTTCCATATCTTCCTTGATAGTTTTGCAGTGAACTTTAATTGTTCAGTTCCTATTGGCTCCAGGGCACTGTGGGTAATAAGAGGAGAGCGCTACCGGCATGATTTGAATTTATAAATACAATTGATTTACAATTTTTTAAGGGATACATTTACATGACTATTTGTTATGGGCTTTTAATTAAATTTAACTGGAATTGGATTGTTTTTCTTATACGTAATATAACAACGTTATTGCTCTTAACATATTATAGAGATATTAATATTTGTCGGGACGTTTTTGTTGTACTTTGTTTTGTAGATATAATGATCGTATAAAAATCTAAGCTATTGTATACACGTGAAGACTATAAATAGCGGGGAATGTTAATAGTAATATTGGCAATTAAGCGTTATGTTCTAATCATGAATTTCTTAAACAATTAAGTATAATAATACCAATCGCTTGTTGAATGTAATTTGGAAATGTAATTTCAAATTATACTTTATGTTGACCCCAAATAGAAGGTATCATGATCTCAAGTCGTTCCTTGGAAAAAATATAAATGCTTTTTCTTTTTACATGATCCAATAAAGCATTGATCAACATTTAAAATGTGGAAGACTCCATGTCTCACGTCTAAAAATTATGCTCGAGAAAATTTGTACTTAAAATTAAACAGGCACCTAAGGCTGTAATTAAAATAGTTACTCGGGCAGATGATCGTCGATTAATAACAGTCACTAATTACTATTTCACCCAATATCGAAAAAGCGATAAATATTGTCCACTACGAGTATTAATGATCCTGAAGCATCATTTTTAACTTTGATGTAGATTTAAAACGCACGATCATTCGCGGAAGTTGATGCTAATATTTCCTACGCGATCTTCCTTATCCAATCGTATTAATATTATACAAAATCAATTATCGAATAATACTTATAATTATCCGTATTATTAAGTCCACAATGACGTAGGCATCATTCCCTCGACCGTACCAGCAGTCGGCTTGAGTGTTTCATTGCACAAAAAGTTTAAAGGCATGTCAACTAAGTGACCCTGAAAAAAGAAAATAAAAAAAATGAAAGCCTCAGCTGTATTATCACGATTTACAGACCTCATTTCTTCTTCAATGACTTCGAGGATAAAAAAATTCAAATTTATTGTGATACCTTGATGTTCCTGACCATCTGGTGCGCCAACATGGGATCCGATTGGCACAACGGCGTTTCTTCCTGATAGAGTCTAAGCATAGCAAAGTTCACAACTTTGTCTGATGGTATGCAATGAAAGACTTCTTCAAATATCTCAGTGTTCCGCTTACTTCTATCGCACCATATATCTCTATAGAATGACTTAGTTATAGGATCATCAACATTGATCCTCTCATTTGACTGCAATAATCCCAAATGTTCCCGAAATAATTGTTTCCTTAAGGAACCAGCAAACTTGCCAGATTGAAAGGGAATACCGTTAAATGTACACTCGTCGAATTCCTGATCCTGCAAGGATAGACTAACTGTACCAGTGAATACATTAAATTATATCGCAATTGAAACATCTGACTCACATGAATTATTACTGCGATCTCACTGTCCCTGGTAGCAATCATGCTACGATCATTGATATTAGCCGATCCACAGATCACTGTACTATCGTCAACGATCATCAGCTTACTGTGCACGTAGATTAATTCAGTGACCATTGTTCCATTGAGTCTTGAATGCGTTCTCAAGCCATGAAACGTTATGTACTCGCTGGGATCTTCTATTCCGGCATCGATTAATTGGTAAAATATAGAATCCTTACCCCTGAATAATGCAAACACAATGTTTTAAACTATTGTGATTGTTATTAATTTTGAAGTATTTCATCTTCAAATTACCTTGATATTGATGCGTAATTATAATGCGTTATCGCGTGCAAAGCAGTTCCCGTGGAGCCACCAACTTCACCCTCGAATCCCGGCAGGAGAGGCATCACGACGAAAACACGAAATACAGAACCTTCTCTGTGAGCTCGCAATATTCTTTTCAATAGTGTCTCACCTATACGATTTCTCACAGTACCACCCTGTACTGTTGCCAGGGTTATGAAGAATTGGTTTTCGATATAGATAAACCTGCACAAACATGTTTCAAAGGTTCCTCATATTTTCTTTCATTCGTCACTCAACTGTCTTACCTCTCGGCATTGCTAATAGCTTGGATGTAAGCTTCATGTATACTCTGTTCCTTGGTATCTGATTCAAGGAACCCAATGGACCAGGAACTTACCGAGCGCAAAACTTGACATTTTACGTTGTATGTAGCATCTACAAATTGAGCGCTACTGCTACAGTTCCTGTAGGACTTAGGCAGCAGGAATGGATAGGTTGCATTTAACTTTGCTTTCTCTAGCTAATTAAAAAAAAGATTCATAGTAATAACTATTTTATGGGATGATCGTTATCAAGAAAAGTACCTTTATTGCGTTCCATCTTTCTATAAAGTGTCTAGCAACGTCCCTGGCAGTAGCACCCTGGACCATGACTCCCATATCATGCCAGGGCATTCTGGGCGTAGTACTCCTATCCACCAGGTCTTGATAAGGTCTTTCAAGATTAGCAAAGTCCTTGACGATAAAATTTGTATAGTCTTTGCCAAGCCAGAGCTTGCCAGTTCCTGATAGATCGGAAATTATATCTGCACTGTTACACGTCATACCTTCTCCATCACCCAACGGAGTGTCTACAGTAGCGCTATTCGATAAAATCATATATCAATATATATTCGTGATTCGTTACGTCACCTATGACGCTCTATAACTCACGTATCAACCACATCCACTTTCTCTTCGTCGCTACTTTCTCCCTCGTGCGGACTGTACACCATGTTTATCCATTCTCTCCTCTTCATTCTTACATTATAACGAACTTTATCCACAGTTGTTTTGGCCATGTCAAATAAATTTTTTCTTTGTGAGTCTGGAGTGTTACACTTGAAACTATCCATTCCTTGTGGCGGTGATATCATTAATGGATCACCAGATTTTAATATTGGCAAAGGTTGCGGTGTTGAAGATTCTTTATTTAACAAGGGTCTAGAAAGAAGATAAATATAAAAATGAAGAATTGTTCGTAGACTAAATCTTAGTTAACCTTTAAGAAACTTACAATACTGATATAAATTTGGCTGTTGCCATTGCAACAGTGTTTGTCGCAATGGCCAATGGCAATAATGCGTGTTTCTGAACACTGGGGGTTGTAGTACGTCGACTGCTTGTGCTAGTGAGTTTACCCTTCGATGGAATATAAATACTAGACTGATGAACTGAATCTGTTAGACAGCAAAGAAATTTAAAATTCAATTCTGTATTATCTTATGTTTGTATTATTTTGTTAAATGAGATTATAACTACCTAGATCGGTTAATCTATGCTCGTTGTTATCCCATCGACCATAACACAAATCTATACCTCCTAGAAATGCAATCGACTGGTCTACCACTACGATCTTTTCATGATGGGCCCACAGGAATATACCAACTCTTGCATGATCTGGATGTCTTAAAACCTTTATATTCTCTGGACACTTCTCAACAAGTTTCTGCTTACTGTAGAAACTATTTATACCTATGGCGAGCTCCACTTCTTTGTATATAAGTACGAATACTTTGACGCCTTCTAACTAAAGGAGAATGAAAAATGTATATATTTTTTATTATAGAACAATGACTTCCCGATTAGTAATTATAATCTCACCTATGCGTTCATTCCTTAGAAAAGTATTCAGACATGGACAATAAGATATAATTTAAAATTTAGATAAATAATTTGATTTAGTGAATGCTTTTGGGATACTTACTGCTTTTCTCTGCAATATATTATCTAGCCTCCAGTAATTTCCGTTTAACATTGGTCTCTTCATGTATATTTCCGGCGAAAGCCACCAATCTGCTATGAAAATTTCCTCTTTCGCGTTTTCTAGAGCGTCCGCTACGGCAGACATGTATCCAGCGCCGTCCACAAACCAGGATGCTGATATCGGTGAACGATAAGGAGCGAATGATTTGTGTGGATTTGCGAGAATAAATGGACTTCCTGAAAATGATTTTAGGTATATTATGAGAGCATTGAATATTATATTCTTCAACTAAGAGGTAACCACCTTCATTCCTGGCCACGTTCTGTATAAACTCCATCCATTCTTTGGCCTTCCTCCTAGTCCAGCATTTGATTACGATTTGTCTGCTGTGATTCATTATTTGTAAACCATTTCTCACACCCGTAGAGTACATTCCTGAGCTGACTTCGAATCTATTATCCATGAGAATGACAGACTTGACTCTGCCATCCTTAGGTCTGATGTATGCAACGAAGGTATCTTTCACGATGAGGTGACGGGAGTGCCATGTGCCACAAAGTGACGTGCAGAAATAACTGCATCGTACGCACAGCATACCTTCCAGGAGCCCACAAAAGTTGCAGCTAGCTTTTCCAGCGGAACCAGTTCGCTTCCCAACTATACCTTCCTTACCTTTCATTCCCAGGTCGGCAATGAAGGACAAGTGCGACAGTTCCATGAAACTAATCTGTAAGGAGTTTTAAGTTGTTAGATATTCTGAGAAATTTTAGATAGACTCTTTGAAATCTTAAGATATTTACGGTTTCTGGATGACGCTTATAGATTTCTATTTTAAGCAAATTATCCAGGTATTTCTCCAATGCACTCATCCTCTGACCTAGATGTTCATAAGGTACCAGTCCATCCGGCTTATTTGGAAACCTAAGGAATATAATTTATAAATTCCCTGCTGCGTTCAGTGCCCTGATACTAATATTGTACCTTGGTAGAGCACCTCTAATTCTTCTGCCTTTTTTTCTAGTGCTTCCCAAGTTCTTTAAACTGTTTCTTCTCTCTCTGTGACTCTTAGATGGAAATGGTATATTCAAACTGGCACGATATATTTTAAGTTGATTATGCAGGTATTGGATGTGTTTGTATCGTTTTTTAATTGTCCACGTAAATGGTCCATGAGTAAATTCTATCGTATATAAATTTGGATTAAGTGGATGTGTTGACACACTTCGTTCGTTATCCACAATTTTAACAAATATTTCCTCTCCTGGAATAAAGATATTGCGGTTCTGGCTCTTGAATTTTACAGGTGGTGCATGTATTGCTGTAAAGGGTATAACCCCAAGAGAATCTAGACACAAAGAAAAAACAAGCTGTATCTTATATATTTTTTTAAACCTGCCATAGTAAATATAAAATTAAATTATACCTCTGTTATCGACTCCTTCTTCATCTTTACCCTTCAAACTGACAGGCTCTCCATTCTCATTTATAGTCAGTTCTAAGGAATCAGGAACTCCCAGAAAATCATCATATTCAGAATCGTGAGATACAACATTTTCTTCCTCAACATCTCCAGTAGTTCCATCGTTAGAAATTTGTGTAGTTAATTCAAACGACATCTTTATTATAAAATATCACTCCCTAACATAGTAAAAGAAATACAAAAAATCTCTATGATAGACCAGTTAAGAAATTTGAATAAAAATACATTCTTTAAATATTAAAACGATAAAAAGAGTTAGAATATAATGTATTTCCCTACAATTACAGTCAAACACGAATAAGTATGACAACGATATGACGCATGATTCAACCCAAATCAATTCTATCATACATTCTTTGTTTAATATTTAGTATCAACTGAACAAGAACGATAATCAATTCGATGTAAAATTACAATACTGTTCAAGGTGGTTGGGGAAATTTTGAATCGACCGAAATACTCAGCTGGCGAGAAACAGCTGACCTCGAATTCGCGGTAAAATCGGAACACTGCACTGTATACATATATGTAAAAGAATCCAAATGTTCTATTATATTCTGTTAATGCAAACTTTCATTCTTTAAACCATTCGATGGTGTCAAAAGGATTCTTACCAATTTAACATTATTTAACAAATAGTCAAATAGCGATCAATAGCATGTAATTAAGGAAACGAAATAATTATTCCATTAATATAAAACGTATTTAGCATTACGCGACAGTAATCTTCGCATGCTGATATTAAAACAGGTGTCACTTATCTCATATTAGATACTTTTACTTTTATAATAATCTACAAATGTTCCACATCAGCTGATATTCGGTCATTAAATACCAAGAAATAATTACATGCATTAGATTAAAAATATATGTTACAAACTTGGAGAGCTTTTATCAAAAAAGATATTTCGCTTTACGTACGAATATTCAGAAAGGAAACAGGAAGTAGGCGATCAAACTGTTAAGTCTTAATCACCGCAAATCATTCATTCACAGAAACAATTAGAATGCGAGATTGAGCAATTAATGAGATGCTGATTTTGATTTTTACAAATAATTAGGTGACTAAAATATTTAATAATTTCATACCAATCACACGATAAAGCGTTTCACTCGTCACTACTAGAAAATTGTTTCAAGACGTTCAATAAATCCGATAAGATCATAAAAGATACAAAAGCGAGTATCATATCACATGGTGTGTCATACTTTCGGTGAGGTTGAGGTTATAAGAATAAAAGCGGGCCTTTTCCTTTCATTGGGAAGCCGCTATGACGCATTTCCCTACATGCATTAAATCCAATTAGATTATATAAAACCATTCACGTCGCATTATCGCAAGGACCTGCCAATCAATCTACTATTTACTTAACCCGTATGAAGAAACTGTTTCGCGGGCTGACAGGAAGGGGCCAGGGTCACCCGCACAACTAGGGACATTTTATTGATAATAATCACCATAGATAATGTAACACTTAAGGTAAATTTCCACGTCGAACTGGCTACTCGTAGAAGACGGATAATTCGGAAAATTAGATCTCCCATTGATTAGAACCGGGATAATTGTTTCGCGATGATTCTGATTTTCCTTATCTGTCTTCTTTGACAAGTCTGTTCGACGGAGAAAAATACCCTAAGGTAATAAAAGTTCTAGTAATATTTATCATGTAGAAGTTATTGAGAATTTTGTAGGATGGCGTAAGATATTTGATACCAAAAAATCCTGTACGTATGCGGATCTATATGAAGAATAACCGGAGCTTATCAAATGATAGAGAAATTCTTGAGAAAAGAAACGCAGAATTATCCTTTTACCAACTTTCCCTTTTCGTGAATATCGCGAATAATATCGAAGCGTCTAATAATTCTAATAAATATCTCGACTCATCAAAAGAAAACTGATTCATAGTGAATATCTCTTTAATAATTCTTTATTTCTTTTCGAACATCAACACCCATGTCTGTCTAGTTAATAGATAGAAAAATAAATTTATCGAAATAAATGTATCACATGCTAAACTCAGATTGTAACTTAAAAGTCTTATCAAAGGCATTTATTAATTTTAGATAACTTTTCAAGAAATATATATCTAAAATAAAGCTTCCGATAATACAAGACTATTATACCCGATTCTTATCAGGTATCGGATAACATCAAATAGAATTCTTTCTTCGAAAATACAATCTACCTAAATATTATATCCAGTTTCGTTACATGTAGAATGCAAGTTACATGCAATACAAGTTATGATTGACATTTTTTGAGACACCCTGTAGATACACGATCCGGGCCGAGTTGCGGCAGTTCTGCGCCTGTCAACGAGTAGTAGTTGGCGGATCGCATGCTGAAAGATATTCTCAGTAATTTCTCACGAGTTTTCTGGTGTTAATAGCGCGGGAAATAAAGTGTTTTTTATACGAGCGGTGATGAGAGATCCCGCGGAGGACTCAGGCTTTGGACCGGTCAGGTGAGCCAGGATTATCTGTAAAGAACGCCTGAACCTTAATCTGGGCTACGAGAGTAGCAGCCTCTTGGGGCCAGATACCCAGTCACGTGACCCTTCTGTTTACCAAAATGGTGAATCTCTTAGCTCTTTTATGAACTCTCATCAGGACTTTATTTTCTGGGGCTGTTCCTTGGGAACCTCCGTGCTTCTGGTATTATTTTGTATATTGTGGAACGGTCTTTAGAAAATGCTTCCATGTTTCTGTATGAACTGAGATCGTTCTGGCGTCATGCTCGAATGCACTAAAAATTTCTCCTAAAGTAATGTTGGCAAAAAGCATTTGTTCCTGCATTGTAATTTTTATATTGTTGAGTGTAGCCAGGAATCCTTGAAATTTTGCACTTGCTTTCATTTGGTTTGTCATCTTGCATGGTGTTAACTATGTCGATTTTTTTGTCTAGGTATACTAGAGGATGATTGAAGCATAACAGGTGTCAATGGCTCTCCTTAGTTCAATGCCTTTGTAACCTGAGATTTCATTGTGCTGGAAAATTTTGATAATGATTTATAAATTAACGGAGGTGTTTATTCTTGATCAGGTGGTGACCAAGGGTTTCAAAGATCTATGAATAACTCTATTCGGTGTTATGCTGAATTTTCTGCTCAATAGGTATATTTATCCTTTTATTTAAAGCTTAATTGGTGGCAGTGTATGATAATATTCGACCATGAGGAATATGCAATATGAATTTTTAGCCGTGGCTGCAGATGATCTCAGGCATACAAAGGTACAAATGGCCAGCACTGTAAGAGAGGACGTCTAAAATGCCAGGCTACAATATGGCCACCAACCAAGTGGATTATCAGTGGTCAGCCAAAATTTATTTGATAATAGAATCCATCATAACTCTTATTAATATATTACATTTTTTCTATCACAGGGCATATTCCATAATGGATTCATCCAGGGTTTCCACCTTCCTAATATCGATCCTACTTATCGTCTATGGAAGTTTTCGCTCTTTGAATATGGAGCAGGAGGCTAGAGAACGTGAGAAGGAAAAAGAGCGTAACAATTTGCTAACAGGATTGACAAGTGGCAGTACTGCAGGCATCGTGGATGGAGTTATTGGAGGAGGGGTGCACACCCTCGACACGATGCACGCTCTCTGTCTACCACTTGGTGCTTCCATTTCTTTACTCGTTATGTTCTTCTTCTTTGACAGTATGCAAATGCTCTTCGCTATATGCACAGCCAGTGAGTCTATCCTCGTTTGCCATATTTTTCTACTTTCTCAACAAATGTTTTCTAACATCTGAATTGCAAGACGTCAAATATTTGTCTTTGTATTCCAGTCGTAGCAACAGTAGCACTGGCCTTCCTTCTGTTACCCATGTGTCAGTATATAATTCGACCATGTTCAGATGGTAATAAAATATCATTTGGAGTCTGTGGAAGGTTCACCGGTGCTGAATTGCTCTCGTTTTCATTGAGTGTTAGCATCGTCTGCATCTGGGTATTGACTGGGCATTGGTTACTCATGGATGCCATGGGTATGGGCCTCTGCGTCGCGTTTATAGCATTCGTACGTCTACCTAGTCTAAAGGTATCTACTTTACTACTCACTGGACTGCTCATTTACGATGTCTTCTGGGTTTTTTTTTCATCATATATATTCAGCACAAACGTTATGGTCAAGGTGCGTATACTATCCTCGACTCCTAGCCACTGTTGCACATCCTCCATGATTCCAATAAAATATATTTCTGGATAGGTGGCAACGCGACCTGCTGACAATCCAGTAAATCTCGTAGCTCGCAGATTGCACTTAGGCGGAGTAGCCCGGGAAGCACCCAAGCTATCTTTACCCGGTAAGCTGGTATTCCCATCCATGCATCATGCAGGACACTTTTCAATGCTTGGCCTCGGTGACATCGTCATGCCTGGTCTGTTACTCTGCTTCGTGCTACGGTACGATGCGTACAAGAAGAGTCAGCTCATACCTGGTGGCTGCGAGACTGGTGTCCCACCGCCACGACATCTTAGTCGTATCAGCTACTTCCATTGCTCTCTGATTGGCTACTTTCTCGGCTTACTCACAGCGACCGTGAGCTCGGAGGTCTTCAAAGCTGCACAACCTGCCTTGCTGTATCTCGTACCCTTCACGCTCTTGCCATTACTCACTATGGCCTATTTGAAGGTAAACTCGCCATGACTTCATAGATCTTATGTACACATTGTTGCTGGTTACTTATTATTTCTTTCATATTCTTCTCGCAGGGAGACCTGCGACGTATGTGGAGCGAACCATTCATATCTCAGCAACCTTCGAAACACATGGAAGTTTGACAGCTGTCACGGATAACATTACGTCGCAATATCTTTTGGATGAACGCGCGACAATTCGCCACTATGAGTCAGTCGACAACTTCATTTGTCCTAGTTTTCGCCGGTATCATTTTCTGTAAGTAATTACGACCCGCCTCCTTTCTTTTCTTTTTCCTTTCACCTTTCTCTGTTTTTACCCCTTTGATTTGTTAACATTCTTCCCTGTTCCTCATCATTGCATTGGATCCCTTATTTGTTTTTATTTCTTATATTTTTTTACACATCTATTCTCGTCAATGGGACGTAACATATTCTTTTTCTACTTCTTATATACTTTTTTCTCTCTCTTTTTCTTGAATCAATCGTCATCGAGGCGTTAAGAAAGTAATTTACATACCAGAGAATCGATGCGAGGGGAGTGCATATAACTATAGGTACATTACATAGTCTAATTAAATTAATTTTACGTAGCTTCGTAACGAGGGAGAACATGAAATAGAGTGGAGTAACGCCCGTAAGGCTGAAACGGGCAAGATACGCGAAAGCTCAATAAAGAGATATTGTGAGATATTATTTAAAGAAAGAAAAAAGAAATAAAATTATTGTAATGATATATTATTTAAAAAAAAAAGAGATGAGAAATAAAAGACATTGCGCTATGGTCAATAGAGACTCGCATATCTTTCCATGCTCCACTCTGAATTTATCGTTAGCTATTAGTAAAGGGAAACAAAAAAGGCAAAAACATGATACAAATGTTTGATTCTCTTCTCCCTCAATTATTTCTACTACTATTTTTTTTTTTTTTAATTTATTAACGGCAGATATCATCTGAATTGTACGTAACACGTAGCTATGATTATTAGAATAGTGGAGGAGTTGTTCCTGATGAAGTTCATACATGAGAATCCAGTGAACATGATGTGTGTGTAGGTTGTGAATTTATTTTAAAATTGCTTTTGTTTCGTACAAAGCAAAACTCTTATGTACATACATACATTAACTATAATTTTTTATAAGGATGGAGGCACGAATTTGCAGTTCGCTCTTGGTTTAAAATGACAAATAACGCGTTGCGTTTACTTGTGGACTTGGCTCACGAGGATTAGGAGCTCGATAGAATAACGTAACACGATGAGAATGAAAACGAAAATAAGGAAAGACATATTTATAATGAGACTGTGAAACGTAGAATCGTCGCCAGATATCGATCCTTCATCAATAGCGAACTGAAGAATTATCAAGACAAAAGGAAAATCGAGACTATATTCTCTGACACTCTCTATATTTGACACTAATAAAAGTTGAGGCTTTTCAAAGAAGCTCCCGCTATGGATGGTCTAGGGTGTGTATCGCGTTTTTCATAAAACTCGATGCCATTCAATTAACAATTGATTCAATCAACTGTCCGATGGTCGAATAATAATTGTACACCCTATATATTTGAAGACTCGAAGACATTTATTTAATCTGACAAAGACTGAATATTGCCCAAAATTGAGTATCGTTCTTATTTCTCTTTCCGACCATCCTCGCAACCCTGGATCAAACCGTGACCATTGATCTTGATAACGAATACAATCCCCTGATGCATTATCATCGTACATTTATCTTTAATTTTGCAAAATGACATTATTATCCATATATTTCCTTCTGGGATGATTGTAGCGTGCATTTAATTGGATTATTTCTATCAGGCAAATACATGAATACTTGAGTTGCTTCACTGTAGTAATGACCCGAAGACTAGACAAGATCTGCTGGCTGTTTCTCAGAAGGTCAAAGAAAAATGGAGAACGTAAAATCCATCAGTTATTCATTGAGCTGCTTCAAGAGATCAGACGACGGGAACAGTAATGAAAATAACTAATGAAGAAGAAGGGCAGTACGAAATTCTTCCCCTGTGTCACTGCTCGTCCTACCCGTCCATAGCAGAAGCAATTTGTTCTTATCAACTGGTCATCTTATACACTCATAATATAAGTTTGTAAGCATTATCAATTTTTTATACTCTTTCAACTTTTACATTCAATCATATTTTTTTTTTAACTGTTAAAAACATACCACACAAGCGTACAGCCCACGAATTGATATTTTAAAAAAATATCACCCTGTATATTTTCCGTGGGCATTTTTGCCTGGACAGAGAATTCAGAAGACTCGAACTTTCTGTTTATATTACAAAATTCGAAAGTCTCAAGACCACACCCTAGCAACTCTTTCGAAGACACTCCGTCTGGAGTGTCCACTCCTCTACACTGGGGTTAAGTTTAAAGACTTGTCTTCTGAACCGATAACGAGAAACGAGAGAACAAAATGAAAGAATAAATATACATATATTATAAGATATAAATACAAGATGAAAAACGCAAAACACAGTCACACGGTGCGAACGTTCATATTACAGTGATTATTACTGATATTTATAATTCTATCTTTTATTCTTCTTCTCATCTTCGCGCCATCTTTTTTAGTGTCCCGATATACACTAACCGAACCAATATTATTATACTTTTCACTGAAGCTGGACTTCCAAAATGGAATCGTGCGAGCGACGAATTTCCATTAACAAAAACAGTTTAAGAAAAATATAAATATTTAATCCGACTCGAGACCTAACCACCCTCTAAGATTATCTGACTTGAAGTTTTGGAATTTTGTTAATTATTATCTTCATTTTAATGCGCGGCGTTGTGCAATAATAATAAGTCGTCGCCACGTCTCTCCGTATCCGTAGCACGTATGAGGTAAAATGAAGAAAATCATTAAGAAATCAGAGAAAAGAAACTGGAGCCGTGGCGCGCTTCTACTGTATAGTACTAGTGTTACTTCTTATTTCCGTTCGCTCGTTTTATGTTATTCTTATCGTCTTGCGGCGGTAATTCTTTTCTATGAGAATGACAGCATAATACTGTAGAGATTATTTGTCAACCTTATAAGACTACGGGCTTAGTTTATGGAGAGGGAGAGCGAGAGTGTCTCGTGAGTCTCACATATTTTTTAAATCTCTACGTCTTGCCAAGGTAAACAGACGGATTCATTGTTAAGACGAACGCCGCTCCCGGATATAACGGAGCGACGTAGTTCAATTTCACGATCATTAACGATAATTAGACTCTCATCGAAGTAATCTTCCTTACTTACATTCTGTCTGTGATCTCTCGACTAAGACTCTCTTTCTCGCGACTCTTCTCCTATCCATAAGCTAAGCGCGGAATGGAGTTAACTTAAAGAGTCTATTACATTAGGATTACGACTTACGATAGACGAAATGAAGAGGAGAGAAACGTTTAAATAAAAATTGAAAATTAAATCTTAACGGAATA
This sequence comes from Calameuta pygmaea, assembly GCA_031762395.1. Classification (NCBI taxonomy): domain Eukaryota; kingdom Metazoa; phylum Arthropoda; class Insecta; order Hymenoptera; family Cephidae; genus Calameuta; species Calameuta pygmaea. The sequence goes on along the minus strand of JASANN010000352.1, from coordinate 1,583,597 downwards.
CAGTTGATTATCGTGTAACGTTATTGTTATTATTATTATTATTATTCAATTATTATTATCATTATTACCTTTATCGTCATTTATCATTATTATTCTAAGAGCACTCGCTTGTACTGCTGCAAACTTCGAAATTGCATGTGTACAGCCATGTACATTTTTTTAATATAATAATAAAACATGCCCGTGTTACTATGGTCGTGTTAAAAAAAAAAAAATTATGAATTTTCGTACGAATCCGATAGCATTATTTTTACCTACTAATATGTATATATAGAAGTTTATTAATGTACTGGCCATTTTACAGTTGATATATTGCACCTAGGCGATTGCTCGAATCTTTAAGTAGGCGTCGTCGTTCGATGGCTGTTAATTCTTAAATAATTATTTTATAAATTAGAGGAACTACGCGCACTCAGGGGATTCCACGAGTAATTCGTAATTGTAATATTATGTTTGTAAAAGTCGTCTGTTATTGTTTTTTCGCGCAAATATCTGCGCGACAGCCTTACGAAACAGAGTGGACGCGACCAGTGCGCAACGAACGCCAAAGCAGTCTTTAATTTCGAATAGATTTCGAAAGGGAACATCCACCACGTACGAACCGGGTAATACAACAGTGAAAAAAAAAACCTCGGCCATGTTTACGTTTTAGGAGCTTTGTACTTGGCTGGCTTATTCTGGAAGAGTTGCCTTCGCGTTTAGTGAGATGCACAGTTAGTCGAATAAGCCCGACAATAAACTTTCACTTGACCTTTTACTTGGAAGCCTCTGTAAATATTCGCTAGTGTACTTGCGACGTATGCTAGACTCCTATTTCTGGAGTGAATTTCACCAGGATTTTTATACAGGATTATCCATGCTCACTACTAGGAATACCAACCATGAGGATACATGGGAATGGACCTAAGAGGATGGACGTCTAGGGTATACCTGTATTTAGATCATACGGTACTCTGACCAACGGTCACGCTGTCCAGGTTCCTCTTAATTTTTTCCAATTCTTTCATGTCGCTGACCGAAGCCTCGCACTTGTAGACTACCAGTGAGTGATAGAAGTGCACAGCGAAGGCCACGAATACTACGAGGACTGGTATGACTATTATCGTACTGGCCGTGGCCGCTGTGAAGGAGTAATCCCAAAATTTGACCCAGCAGAGTATCGCCACTTCGACCAGGAACAAGAAGAGTCCTAGGACCGTTGAAAATGCCCAGGCCAGCTCGATGAAACCTCGCATTCTCTCGTGCGGTGATTCTGTCACTAGGCGAGCAACCTGGAGCTTACTGATTGCCTCCACGTTAGGCAGAAGATACGTGCTTATCATCAGGGCAAAGATGTGAACGGAGACCAGGACTGTTGTGCACACGGCGAACATCACGAATAGCCATTCTGGTACTGCCGTAGGTTCGTTTATTTGCAATTCTACCATTGCTACCTGAAATTAAATTAATTCGGTGTACGTACTGTTGTTTCATTGGGAAATAATATTTTCATGAGCGATATAAATATTTTTAAATTAATATAATTTTATAATGGCAACGCGTATCATTTTGTATCTAATCTCTTGTGTTTGACTATATTTTATTTAAAGACTTTCGGCCATTTTGGTGCTCAATATCGATTTTCTTATTTTCATTAATGATTTATTGGAGCTCAGTGTAAATATACATGTTTACGTGTATTTCTTATGAAATAAGGATTGCATCATTTGTCATGAATTTAATTGCTTTCAGGAAGTACAAGCAGAATCTCTGGCTCTTCATGCTCATCTCGCAATTTCAGATAGCATCAGACATATCGAAGTGATAACCACGAACGCGTTAAAGAGCACATAATGTGCCTGAACTATAGCTCGTGTCGAACGAGTCAGCGTAAACACGATGGATAAACACCGATACGTTCACATTATCCGATTTAGCTGGGACTCGTGAAACATGAAATCCTTGAATGCAAACGATATTTACAATCCTCAATGTGAATTGCTTGTATACCTTGTATATCTACATCACGCAGGAATCCAGATATATTAAGCTAACACTTTTCTGCATATCGTACAATTAACAATGTTATCGTGCACCGTTAAACTTTCAGGCCTTAGGCTTTAGCGCTGCAGACAGAAACGCTTCTACGATTACTCACCATCGCGAAACCACTGAGCAATTCTGAAGTCGTCGCGGTAGCTTTGAGTTTGGCACGACTCATGTGAAGCCTCCTCCAAGAGAGTCCCTCGGGACCATCCTGATCCTCAGGATGCTGACTCTGAAGTGACTGTGACGCTTGGAAACCGGGACAACCGCAGCAGCATGCACAGGTCGAGTTATTTCCAGAGAAATGACTACCTGAATAAGGGCTATAAGGTGGTGTAGGAACCTGCCGTATCATATCCAGGGCGACGTATCTGCTCTGCTGTCGATTTCTGGGTGACAGTGTAATTTCACTTTGCGTAGAATAAAGATTATGCTTCTGCATTGCATAGTCTTTGTTGTAATTCATATCATTGCATTGACCTAACTTTGGTATATGCCCAGAGGATGATGGCCGTATCCGCGGAGTGTTCAGCCTCCACGTGGAGTGCGCGAAGTCGATCTGTGTAGACTTACTCGACTTTCCAGGCACCTCCTTGGTACTAGCTTGATTAAGGACATTACCGAATTTCTGTATACTTTCTTCGATCTCATTATTTTCCTTTTCACTACGACCCGACGTCTGCACCGTCTTTGTATTGCTTGTCTCGTCGCACTGCATAGATTGTAAATTGTCACTGGACATCGTTGCATAGGTTCGACCTGGATTTATTCAATGACACTCACAATCTTCACTCTTTACACGTAATAAATGTTACAGATAATCAAAAGGAAGTCAAGTGATGCTCGCGCGATTCTCGTTAATGTTATCACAGCGCCAAGAATTATATTCGTTATACCTCATGGAAACGTTATCTTCCCTGTGTCTCCGAGTCCTGACTAATATCGCAATGCTTTAAGAAGAGGCAACTGGGTGGATTCGAAATAGCATATGATTCGCGGGAACGATGATTGAGAATTGTCAATAAACAGATTATCAAGTCACAAGTGCGGTGGAGGAACAGTTAAGAGACTTGGTGTAGTAGGAGGAAAAGGAATGTTGGAGGTGGAACAGCGACCGGCACAGCCTTGCTGTATCTTACCTCTTTCACTGGTGGACTACTGAGGCATAATGGACTAGTACACACATAGCATACCTTTTCCTATCATAACAATAGTACTAATTGCCCCCGAGCCATATCGACTACATAATAACTACCTGGTAGGTCGGTAATGTGTGTGGATTTCATGTCAGTATAAAAGAATCATACGTGGTCACGGTATCGTATTTCATTATACTGGCCAGTGACGTTTGGTCCTATAAATATATATATATATATATATATATATTTCATATTGCTCTTTTTGTTACGCGACAATACAGCGAAGCTCAATGGGGATTTATTGGGTTTTTGAAGATGAAGCAAAAAAATGTTGACATGTAAATTAAAATATACGTTACCTGCACATTGAGTAATGAGTAAAGATGCAAATTGGGATATCTGGGAAATTTTTATTTTCTAGTTACGTCACGTTTATTTCTGAGAGTAGGACTTCGTGATTTTCATGCTGACGCATGTTATTCTTCTTTTTTTTTACAATATTGTTTAGTGGTGTTTGGGCACTAATCCATCAGTCACATCTTGAGAAAAGAAGTCTTGTACTCCTTGGAAATTCCAATTACGTTTCATAAGTGGATTTCCAGAGGGCAAATTACTTATGGGATTGTTTATGGAAGAGTCTTCGTAACGAGTGTTCCACCGAACGTCCATGTAATTTATGTGACAATAAGAGTAATTTTGCAAAAACTCATAAAATATGCAACGAGCAAGTGAAATAATTTGTTACAAAATATTATTGTTACTGGGTTCTTATTATTTTTGGTTTCTTTGTTTAGCGATGCGCGACGTTCGGGGAAGGAGCGGAAGTTGTTAGGAAATCAATAGGCTATTATGAATAAAATTTGCATACATACCTTTATTGCGAAGAAGTGCAAAATAATATACAGAAACTTCTTCCTCTTCTTCTAAGTATTTGTCATACCTGGTAAGTACTTGAGGAAGACTTCATGATTTCAGGAATTCATCCAGTCATTATGAAAATGCCAATGCAGACGCCTCACGTATAATACGTGTATTATGCACTTGGAGTAGCGAGACTGCAAATTCTATTTTGTATCATGACTGCTGTCATATTATATCATATACATCATTCCAATTGTGAATATCTGTTCAATTATTGCATTTTTTAAGTTTATTTAACTTCTTGCGTGTAACAAAGGTAAATCTAGTCTGATAATTTTCCAAAATTACGATTTTAAATCGTATCACCAGTATATCTATCTTTTTCATACGCATGTAAACCCCCGTACCACTGTATTTTTCGCTCTCATACCAGGTACAGTATATTAGAAATGCAAGAGAGACATATTTCTGTGATAAGACATGTTAGTTAGGCTAAAAGCGTAAGCAGTGACTATGTTTCCACCGATATCAAGTTGGGGAGATGAAGTACGTATATTGTATATCTATATATTAGTAAACTGTGTTTATATATATATATATATATTTAATTTATTTAAAGGTGCGTTTAACTTCAGTCTCTAAATTTCAAGTCTTAAAAAAAATAATTCAAGACGTTTATTCTTACATCCGTGCTAATAGAACAACAGTCTCGTAATATTTTTTTTAACCGTACAGCTCATTAACACCTGATGGCAGTAGTTATCAATCCTTTCTCGCGCTCAAAGCGTAATACAGACTTTAACGAGTTCGAAAATAAAGTGTACCCGATGATAACCAAAGTAGAATTGTGTGTCATGGGAGTTCGCGTCGAGAAACGTATTATTAATAATTTCATTATCTAACTAGACGTAACAAATTTACAAAGACACATTGCACTGCAGGAAACGCAAAAAGTTACAACGAGGAGAACGAATTAACGTATCTAATCACAAGTTCTTGTAACTTGTAATTCTCGTGTATTATGTAAGTGAATACTGGTGTCAAGTGTTATCGCGAAGAAGTATAGCAGAGTCGAGGACACTGCAATGGTGGCTATCCCATCAGTGTCCATCAAGATAGTAGAATTCTCTGAGATCCTACCTTCCTTTCCTTTCCTTATGACTGCCTCCTTCAATGGGGAGATGTGCCAGCAATGGGGGACATGTGCCAGTAACAGAGATGAGTAGGGAGGTATACAACGCTACGATTATAGGCGATACCAAAAGCATGGCGCTAAATCGTAGCGGCGAATCTGTAGGTAGGATTTTGTGATCATCGCCTCCGTCGACAATGCGGATTCCGTCGTAGCCGAGCGAAACGTGAACACGAACCTGTAGCTTGGCGGGCAGAGGTTCTCCGCTACCTCTCCGCTGATTCCCAAAGCAACCCTCAGAACGAGACCAGGAACTACAGAACTTCTTCAGAACTATTGAAAAAGCCTACTGTTGAAACATTTTTGAGACACTTTTAAGAAAGTGCGGTACCAAGTTGACATCATGTAGGACCTTAATTTTTGAAAAATGTTTCATAAATAGACAAAAAGAAATAAGAAGAAGAAGGAATGAGAGAAAAAGAAAAAAATTAGTTGCATAGAAATATTGAAAATTCGAAAAATTGAATAAGCTTTCCAAATAATATTAAAAATTATTGCATCTTGATTTACTATCACAATTTATTCAAAATATAAAATCGAGACTAAATCGAAACCTCGCAGAATATACGGAGTAGATAAAAAGTGAATAGAAATTGTAGAATATCGAAAATGAATTACGTTCAAATTGAAATATTAATAAATTAGGTGTTTCGAACATTAAAATAA
>JASANN010000352.1:1558611-1577097 GCA_031762395.1 Calameuta pygmaea | reverse complement strand
TAATGTTCGAAACACCTAATTTATTAATATTTCAATTTGAACGTAATTCATTTTCGATATTCTACAATTTCTATTCAATTTTTATCTAATCCGTATATTCTGCGAGGTTTCGATTTAGCCTTGATTTTATATTTTGAATAAATTGTGAAAGTAAATCAAAATGCAATAATTTTTAACATTATTTGGAAAGCTTTATTCAATTTTTCGAATTTTCAATATTGCTATGCAACTAATTTGTTTCTTTTTCTCTCATTCCTTCTTTTTCTTATTTCTTTTTGTCTATTTATGAAATATTTTTCAAAAATTAAGGTCCTACATGATGTCAAGTTGGTAACGCATTTTCTTAAAAATGTCTCAAATATGTTTCAACAATAGGCTTTTTCAATAGTTCTGAAGAAGTTCTGTAGGTCCTGGTCTTGTTCTGAGGGTTGCTTTGGAAACCAGCGGAGAGGTAGCGGAGAACCTCTGCCCGCCAAGCTATAGGTTCGTGTTCACGTTTCGCTCGGCTACGACGGAATCCGCATTGTCGACGGAGTCGATGATCACAAATTCCTACTTCCAGATTCGCCGCTACGATTTAGCGCCATGCTTTTGGTATCGCCTATAATCGTAGCGTTGTTTATATCCCTACTCATCTCTGGTTAGGCGATACCAAAGGCATTGCACCAAATCCTAGTGGTGAGTCCGGGAGTAGAATTTTGTGATCATCGCCTCCGTCAAAAACGCATATCCCTTCGTAACCGAGCTCAACGTGATCATGAACATGTAGCTTGGCGGGCAGGTGCTTCACCGCAATTTACCGCTGATTGGCAGAGCAACCTTTAGAACGAGGCCGCTCCTCAGATATTGCCTAAATATCTCTTTTTGCAATCTAAAATTCGAGTGCACAGTGTAAGCTCCATAAGATTTACTGAGCCAAAAGCCAGCACCTCATGCCTGCCTGCGTTGAGGAGTGCAGCTTCCAGCATTATTTAAACAATAGTTCCAAGCGGAACTATTGTTCCAATCCAATAAACAAAGAAACTGTAAGCTCGTTCGTGCAAGCGGTTTTACTCGGCTCATCTTCGAACGCACCCATCATAAATGTGTTCGAAAATGAACCATATTGTTTACGTTTGCAATCAGGCTAAGAGAAAATAAAATTTTATTTGTTATTTAAAAATGCTTTAATATGATAAAAAATTATTCATAATTCATTAAGAAATTCATGTGAAAATCTGCTTGGTTATTTGGAATAGCAATACAAAAAATATCTTTCTTGGTTTCTTTCAATAAGTGTTTCTTAATCATTATATGATAGCAGAGCAATTAGGAAAACAAGGAGCATTTAAAGAGCAATTTTTTAAGCATTAACAATATGAATTTTTATGTTTTGGAAGTAAGGGACTATTTTCTCGGGTACCATTTTTTTAATATCGGTCCTATCAGTCCAAAATATTGATAAAAATGTTATACTGCCATAGTAATGTTACCTTTATTAAATTCATGATATGGTTGGTAACGCTGGTACCGTTGAATTTTCTGACAGGGGATGCATCGAGAACGTCTATTCGAATTCTATTTTCTGATGAATACTGTAGTCGTCGATTGACGACAGAAGTGTTAAGTTATGGTACATTGATATTCTTAAGAAATTGTCAGAAGAGGTGAGTCTATAAAAAGAAAAAATGAAAAACGCTAATAGCCATTTTAGGGTAACAATGATTACATTACGAAGTGCACTGTGTCCACTAAGTTGTAAGAAATGCACTGATGATTCCTTTTGAGGTTACGTATTTGAGATATACCTTTAAAATAATTGAGAAAGTTCTTACGAGAAAGATTCTCAGAATTATACTTTTATTTAATTCTTAACTTTTATATAGTTGTTTTCTTACAGGGTTTGTGAGTGCTGAATAACTGGCTGCCAACATGTTACATCGGTCCTACAGTTTGTTGAACTTCATACGACGCAACGTCAGTTGCTATCACACGGAGCAGTTCTATATATTTCAAATAGGATCAGCTAAGCGACATGCTAGTATTCTAATAACACCCAAGTGTGATGTTCACCATAGGCTTTATATGTTCTCCAACACTTCAACGACATGGATAATCAAGAGCATAGATAAAAACGCTATTCATCCTACCTGGTGCTCTACAAGGACTCTTTCCGATGATGCACAATCTAAAAGTGGAGACTTGAAGGATAAAAACAAAAAAACAAATGGTGAAGTACAACAGCGAATCATCGAATTAACTGAGGACAAGTTGGGGCACCTTAAGGAGAGAGTTCTTGATGTTAAGTCCACTAAATTGGAAGATGATAGTGATAAGAAAACAGATAAAAAAGAAAAATCTAAGGAAGCTGTTAAAGAAATTAAAAAAGATGAACAACCTCCTAAGAAAGGTAGATCATATAAGATAGCATATATATAATTATATAGAACATAGATAACAATGTATATCATTGAATGTAACTTTTTATAGTTCCAGCCAAAAAAAGAGTGCGGGTTGATTTGTCTGCATCTTCACTCGAAAGAAATTTCATTACTCCTGTACGCGCAATGGCTGACTTTTTATTAAAACCATCTGATCTTGAAACACTACCAAAAACAAAGAGAAGATCCCCATACGAACTGGAGCCACCAATAACAGTATATTGGCGCAAAGACGTAGAAGCTAAGTAAGAGACATTATTCCATCCTGGAGGAAGAATTCATCCTGATATATTCACTGGGTTATTTACCCGATGCAAAATGAAATAAGGCACTGCCGTTTCCAGGGCCCTAGAAGTGTGGGGATCGCGCGAAGCTTTACTCAAGGAACTTTTAAAAAAAGAACTAGAACGTAAGACCTATCAGCAAAGTAAGTATTCTGAAGTCATATTCAAGGATTATCAAAACTGTTATTTTAATATCCTCGTGTCACTCAGAATATCAAGACAATACTATCATTTCTGCAGATGTATTTACCGTCAAACGAAGATTGCGCGATTATAGGCGAGAAATGGGTTTTAATCCAGAAGCTCATTTCGCGGAGGGACTGTTTGGTAGATCTGGTAGAGTAGTCTTAACGGCAATCATTATGTAAGTTAATTTATTCGCCACCTTTGCACCATACAACAGAATTCTGATAACGTGTTACAACGTGTAACGTGCTTTTTCAGAAACGCTAGTAATTTTTTATTTAAAGTTTTCGCCTGGCTCCATACTGGGTCACATAGTATGTTTTCCGAGTGTATCCACTCTGCAGCTGATACTTGCAATCAGTTAATCCTAGCTTACGGAATTCATAAATCTGTTCAGGTAGGTCAATCATAATCAACTTAATGGAAAAAAAAAAACACTGATCCCGTAACACAATTATACACTGTTTAGAATCCAAATCCGGATCATCCTTACGGCTATACAAACATGAAGTACGTGTCGTCGTTAATATCCGGTGTTGGAATATTCTGCGTTGGTACTGGTTTATCTGTCTATCATGGAATCCATGGTATATTATTTCCGGCCCCAGTGGAGTCCTTTTATTGGGCTTACTTCATTCTGGGAGGATCATTAGTATCTGAGGGCGCAACTTTATTGGTAGCAATAAATTCAATTAAAAAAGGAGCCGAGGAAAAGCATAAGAGTTTCAAGGAGTACGTCGTGGGGGGACAAGATCCTTCTGTCAATGTAGTTCTTTTGGAGGATCTGGCAGCTGTGAGTTTCCGGTTTCGCCAAGAAGACCACTGCTGAGATTTTTTAAGTTTCCTGGTTCTTATAGGTAATCGGTGTTGTCTTCGCCGCTTCTTGCATGGGTCTCACTTCCTACCTGGGGAATCCGATGTTCGATGCTATTGGTTCTTTGTTAGTTGGTGGTCTTCTAGGTGGAGTAGCGTCCTTTATAATTTATACAAACGTAGCTGCACTAGTTGGACGAAGCATACCTCAAGAAAGCCTCGATAAGATAAACGCCGAACTGGAGTCTGATATCATGGTAACAAATTCATTGAGGGTAATTTGATAAGATTATCTTCATTTGGAAATTTGTTATGGCAGGTTCGTGCGATTCATGACGTTAAAGGAATCGACATGGGCAACAGTTTGGTGAGATACAAGGCTGAACTAGACTTTGACGGTAGAGAACTCACTAGATCGTACCTTGATAAACATGATCTCAATGCGATGCTTGAGGTACTACAAATTTTTGATATTCTTACAAACATTAGTTTAAATAATAAATACTAATGATTGACATTTTCCACTTTAGGAAGTAAAAAAGATGCAAAATATCGATGAGCTTGAATTATTTTTATTGAAACATGGTGAGAATATAGTGGATATGCTTGGTGGTGAGATTGACAGAATAGAATTAAAGTTAAAGGTATGATAAAACAATGCTGTTTTCATTGATTACATGATGTTTGTAATTTATAATAATGTTTTCAGAAAAATCATCCAGAAATTAGACACTGTGATCTAGAGATCCTATAAAGACCTTGACTAGAAGCTGCTGAAGATTTGAAGCCACTCGATGTAAATACATAATTTTTAATTATTATAATTAGTTCTAGATGCTCAGCCCACTGGCTTTTGTTGCATAATTATGACAAGCAAGTCTATGAAGTTTTGTAATAACTCTCGCTTTAATAAAGCTGCCTATCGATAAATTATATTATCATCCCATTATCCAATTCAATCTTTTCTACTCACCCTTTTAATACTCCTAACTCTGTTTCTTCGTTTTCGATAACCCACTACCAACTCTAAGATAAAACTAATGCTTGCCACAACATATCCGATAAACAAGCTTTGGAAAGAGAACGTAAGATCACTAATATTCAGCACTTTAACAGTAGCTTTTTCACTTTCTTTTACCATTGCCTGAAAATGAACCTTTTCCATAGATTTTTTTCTCCATAATTCAATCAAACCTGCCTCCCGCAATCTCTGTATTATAATTTCAATTCTGTTAAATAAAGGCCAGTTAGAACGAACTGCAAAAGAATATGGTAAAGTTTTAATTTGAGGTGAAATATAAATTTTATTATTAGGATCAAAGCCACCTTTATGCATAAAATCCATAAGATGCAAACAATCACCTAACCATCCTATAGAAGCATTCTTTAATATCTCATCAATGCAACCAAATGAACCCGAGCCTAAATAGAGTTTTAAAACTTCTGGATCATCTATAGAGTCCTTGAAACCATTGAAGCCAAAAAGAGAGAGTTTATTCTTTTTCACATCCTCAAAATTATCTATGTTAGAATTTGGTATTAGTACAGTTAACAAGGACGCCATGTGCCCTTGGAAAATTGCATTGATGATTAAGAACAGCAAGGATACGCAGTATAAATATATCTTGGCTGCATTTGACTTTGGCAAACGCGGTACAGAGACTGCTAATATTATTCGTAAGATATTAAGTAATGCAGGAAATAATCCTTGACCAAGAAGCACATTCAGTTTGATAAAAGTGAGAAAACACATTGCGAAGAGTGCCATTACTATTTCCGGTCTAAAGAAAGCTATTATTTTGGCTAATTGTCTCAAATATCCCCTGTGTTTTGAAAGTATACACCATCCTGATATTGCATGGGGTTGCGTTAAATCGTAATTCCATCGGAATACAGTATAACGTGAATTTCCGCCCATATCCTGACGTCCTACAGCAACGTCACCTAGCATTCCGTAACTAGTCCCATCTGGATGTACATATCCAAGTCTGTTGATCATTAATTCGCGTTCGTAGGACATTATTACGGTTCCATTAAGTGCCCTCCATAATTCTTTTATTAACATACCATCCTCACCGGCTAAAGTGTCTAGACCAGTTTCATTGTCTGCAAACGTCATCGTAGGTATTAATTTCATTGCATCGATTCTTACATGATAGCCATCGACCGTCCTGGTCTTATCAAAAATTAAATCTCGACAAAGTTTTTTGCCTTTAAAATAAATATTTGTATAAATTTTAATTATTCTAACAATACCTATATGAAAATCCAGACATAAAACGTACCTTTGCGATATGGGCGTTTCAGTAAAATCCAAGGGTGTCCTTTGCGTCCCTCGTATCTGGCAACTTCTTTCCAAGATTTTGGAAAATATTTATTGTAAGGATTAAAAGTATATAAAATTGGTCCTTCAATAGAATCAACGCACAAAAATACTGTGGCTAAAACATTTGCTTTCCATGCTGTCCAAAGGAAAGGATATGCATTTCTACAATTGTTTCCAGTTGCAAATCTGTCCCATATCAGATAACGACCTTCGTGATTCCACCACATCGAAGTCTTGATCCTTTGAAATTGTAGTTGTAGAATTGGCCTCGAGGATCCACATACGACAAAGATCCATAGCTTGTGCGCAAAAATGATATATCTTTCTTTCTTATATATTCGTCTATCCGTGAGACCTAACGCGTAATTCTTCAAATAATTAAGTCTGGTGTCACCGATCAAAGTGAACGTTTTGGATTCCGTAAAATCACGATCCTTAGACAGAATCCTAATGGCATCCCCGACAAGATTAATGGTTGTAAAATTATCGAGGAAACAGGATCGTAAAATATTAATCTGAAGATGAAATGATTTCTGTAAGTATATCATAAAAAACAGTGAAATATTAATTACTAAAATTACATTACCGTCACGTCATCCAGTACTCTGGAATTATCGGATTCCCAAGATATTTTAAAACTCCCAAAACTTCCACTTATAATGTGTAATAAAACGAACAGAAATATCAAACTATACTGCGACATTATTTTATTTAACGAATTTTTGTTCCACGTCTATATTTATACGTGCAGAATCGTATTTACTAAACTTTTACAAATTACACCATAAAAGCCACAATCGCCATCAAAGACATCCTTTATTACGCACGATCAAGTGATATTTATTATCACGATCTATTTAATGTACCGATATAGGCTCAATCTGAAATACTCTTTATATTAAAAGACAAAAAAATAAAGTCATTCGCCGTGGCACAGCAGTACGTGTGAAATGCTTGAGAACCATAGTGCAACATGCACTTATTAATAATTTGCATAATGACCATAGTGGCTGCCGATGCTTCTTAGCCAAGACAATAATTATCTGTAATTATTCGTAGGGAAGGTGCACACGAAATTGCTTACTCTAGAATGCTCTACGACAGTTAATTACAGGAAATTATCGATAACAAGTAGCGGTACTCTGAGAATTTCGCAAAAAATTCCAGATTCGATATTCCTTACGATTTAACGACCAGTGAGCAACTCAGATTTTCGTATTCTGTCATTAAAGCTTGCATTATGCACATCCTTAACACATAGTGAAATGGTGTCGCGTTCTAAGAATCATTAAGAGTTTTGCATTGAGTTTTACAAGTACGTTCTGAATTTTAATTGCGAAATAAAAACTTGACAATAATCTCGGCAATGAATATGCCACTGGCGAAACATAAACCCATGCCAAAGAGACGGAAGGTAAATTTAAAATTTTTAAATAACACTGCTGAGCTTTCGGTGTTCGTTGTATTTTGCGACAGATATATCTGCCGTTGATTGGCTCTTGGAATATTTAAAGATCTCCAGTAATTTGAAAGACCAGCTTCTACCGTTCTCTGTATAACGACGTTGACTCTATCCGTTAACGGCCAATCCCTCCTTGTCACATAAGTAACGTAATTATTAGCGAGCTTGTGAGTTCCCACGTGCAACTTACTACTCTGCACTGCAATTGCTTCCAGCGAAAGGCAATCCTCCACGCAAAGCAGTTCCATCTTTTCGTTTATCACCCTCGCGATGCAACTGTCAGAATTATTGACGACGACGAGTCTGTCGAGTAACTTCGAATGTTCCAACGTGTCCCTAAAGATTTTCGAAGCGAGCACGGGATAATTGACACTCTGCAATTCCTTTAAGGTATCAATATTATCATCGAGCGGATTGGTTAATACGGATACGAATCTGGCTGTGAGTAAAGTATGTATCACAAGAAGCACGAGCAATTCGGCATAACCTACAAATCTGCCAGCTGTCGTTTTAGGCAAATTCTTAACAGGAGTGTTGAGTACCAATCGAACACTGTGTACAAAGGCATTGGATATATCTTTACCCTCGAAGTACTTCGTGACGATCATAGATATAATGAAGATAAGAAATATACCACTCCGAGCCATGTTGGAAAAGAGTGCTTCTATTATAATCCAAGAGCTGACACTTTCTTTTAGTTTGGTAGCAAAGCATAATTGTGAACTTGTATGTGGATAAGTTGACGATAGTCCTTTATATGTTTTCAAGTATCTCATATTGATTCCCATGTCTACCTTTTTCAATGTCAGGTCTGCCAAGATACCTTGATTAGTGCCATTCTCGTCTTCGAACTCCAATTCGCATTTGACGTCAAAATAACTGACGTCCAAGAGTGTCGCGATTAGCGCCTCGATAATGGAGGTGATCATCATGCCGTCTTCGCCAGAAAATTTTTCCAGACCGGTTTTACTGGGGTGGATGTACAAGGTTGGTTCACGAGGGCAGGCATTGACCCTGATCGGATAGCCCTGGAGATTTCTCGTCTTGTCGAAGACAACTTCGTTGCACGCGTCTCGTCCTAAGATAAAAATAGAAGAAGAGTTTACGGATTTAATGTCCTTAGAGACCCTACACTAGTAAAGCTCCTTCGAGTTATCTACGAGTATTATATGTATATGTATCTACCATGTGTATATTCTTGATGGTAAAGGGTCCAGGGGTGCCCATTACCAGAGTTCGATCGACGAACTCTTGTCCAAGAAGATGGCGCATAATCCTTGTAGGGATTGAATGTATATATACGCGGTGTATCGAATTCGTCGAGACACAGAAAAATTGAGGATAAGACATCGTAGGACCACATGCTCCATATGAAATCTGAAGCCTTTTTGCAGCCATTGGCTTTAGGGTTTGTTTCCATAGCTATGAATAATCCAAACGAATTCCACCAGATTGAATTTCGAAGTTTCTTCATTACTTCGTTAAGAATTTTTATTGTGTTAGCGTTTATTAAAAATGCATTTACTTTCCACTTTCGTTCGATATCCCTTGGTTTTTTCTTTTCTGATATGTTTTTCAAAATTGGTTTGGGCTCCAAATTTGATTCTCGATTCGCTGCATCTCCGATTACAGTCAAGGAGGCGATTTTTGTTAATTTTTTTAAAAGATCGTTTTCCATTTCTCTATGATATGCTATACATATAGTGGGCTGGTATGTGGGTATGCAGTTTTTGAATAAATCCATCTGGTACAAATCACAATGACAACATAATGTACAAAATTTGTTTTTATTTAGGCTTAGAAACTTACGATTATCTCAAGCGTACGTGCAGAATTTACTGAACGGGTGTTTGTCGTTATCAGTGAATTGCAGCTCGTATGACTCGTCAGTGTTATCATCAATAGGAAACTTGTAGGTAATCCTTCCATTTTTATTTAATATTTCTAGGTTCTTCTTAATGCAGTATTAGTTGATCACAAAACAAAAAAATGCCGAGCAAATTTTTTTCAAAAATTCGATTATACTGTCACAAAGCTTATTGGAATACTTTGAAAAGGGATATACGGATAATGATAAATTGAATCCCAGCAGAAATATTAGGCCATCAGAATTCTGTGAAACTACAATTGTCACTGATGATGAATTAGGTGTTTGTAATGTACGCGAAATGATCGGCCACTATTTCTTTCTAAGTGATCCACATCTTTTTCGAAAACTTTATAAAAGCATGTCCTCCACTATTAGCATTGCCATTGGGCACTCTATTTGCTTAAATAACGGCTACCAATCTGAGTCATGTAAGTAAATACTTATACACATATGTAAGCACACTTATGCCCACCATTTTCTCTATTGCAAGTAAGGAATAATAGAAAAGAAAAATTATTCGTCAACATTTAAGGTGCGGTTGTAATGTGTTTATATAGTCGAAGAACCACTAAAGATATTCCATATTTTATACACACCAGGTATAATCAGTATATATAGATATATTAAACCCCATGAATAAATGAGACTAAACCTAAGAATAAATTTTTCCTATAAATATCATAGTATATAACGTTTAAAACTGTGGAACATAGTGAATCCAGTTTTATGACGTATCGCATATAATGTTTATCCGATTAAAGTTTCGGTAGGATAATGAATCAACGTGACGGAAAAATATAATTTAATTATTTAAAATTATTTTTAAGTCTGAATTATAATTTTGCCAAATTATTACCTAAAAAACTGTCAACGATCTCTTAGATGTTCATTCAGTGATGTTCCTAAGAGGGGATAGATAATTCTTTTCACAGCTTCCCACACAGCACAGAAATATTTAATAAATATTGCGAAAAATGTCCCTTGACATAATGCAATGTTGCGAAAATATAGTGAAAATTGTTGAAAATATTTCTTGAATATTGCAAAAAGCTTGCAATGTCCGCTCAGAACGTTGCAAGCAGAATATTGCTATAATATTGCCGGTCAATATTTCAGAAATCTCTATGCACAATGTTAATAAAATATGACGCAGATAGCACCTGCATATCGTTGAAACGTATTGCAAATTACTGTAATATTTCTTTAATATTCCCAAATACTTGCAATTCCCAGGCAAACACGCAAAGGATCCGATCATTAAGTAACAAAGATCCAATCTTCTGTAATTTGTCGGGTTTGACGTATACAAAAGAGGTAGGAATATGCTTGACGGCTTCATGTCAAATATTTTTTTTTAATACTTCACTGCAACATAGTAAATATAACTCCGACATCTTGTTGCAATCATTAAAACTCTTTATTGGTTGCGACAATATTTTTTTATGAAATATTTTTGTTGCATTGATCGAAAAATAATTAGCAAAGATTCGTGTAACTTTTTTGTCTTCACATTGGCAACGACTTAATTCTAAGATTTCTATAATATTTCAAAACGTTTCGTATCATAGTTTAGTTCGAATATTTTAATACGATTCAGGAACCATTTTTTTTATAAGGAGCCTTTTAATAAAAAAATATTACCATAAAGTTTTAAAATATTCGAGGAAAAAATGATATGGAATCATTTGAAATGTTACAAAAATATTATAAGACAATCGCTTTTAATAGGAAAAAAATTGTTCGAATGAAAATTTGCTAATTATTTTTTAAGTAATAAAAAGTAATCATTTTACTGCTCTAAAATGTTTCTGCAACCTATAAAAACTGTCTATGATTTCAACAATACATCAGAAAGTTATATTTACTACATTGCCCTGAAATATTGTACAATATTTGACACAAAGGCAACAACAACATTGCTGTCACAATGAAATATTAGAAATATTTTTGTAACGTTTTCGAAATATATTGTAGTATGTGGGTTGTTATGCAGTAGAAGACGCCGTCACTGAACGGTTTGGATGGTCTGACTGTCATTCGGGTATTGACTGTGGTCGGAGGTTGACACAATATTCATGCGTGCGGTGATTATTGCTACGAAATTAAATAAAAGTCTGGCACATCTCCTGATTGAAGGAGGCAGCCATAACGAAAGGAAGGAAGATTAAATAAAAGTGTTTCCATGAAATTATAACGCAGCGATGTTTATAACGACGTGTCAAAAAATACGCATCCTGTGGGTGCTTCTATGTCTTTCGTTATTGTGTCGCAATTTGCGTGCCAGTAGACCAAACATAATTTTTATTTTGGCAGACGACTTGGTGAGTATTTTTTTCTAATAATCTTTTCAAGTGTCATATATCAGTATATATTAATTCTTGTTTGCTTAGGGATGGAATGATGTTGGTTTTCATGGGTCTGGTCAAATACCTACACCAAATATAGATGCTTTAGCATTTTCTGGTATTTTGTTGGACAATTATTATGTGACACCAATATGTACTCCATCCAGAAGTGCATTGATGACTGGAAAACATCCAATTCATACAGGAATGCAACACGGGGTAATGTTTCTTACTGTAGCTGCCTTTTTAACTGACATACAAAAGACCATATAAAGACATAGAAATATACTTGGTGTGAAAATTTCTCAATTTTGGCATTTTGTTGTTCATCAAATATTATCTATCCACTTCTTTCACAAAAAGGCACTCCGGTCATTATGTCAACAACATTAGATGGATATGTCATTGACATCTAATTTGGATCGCTAAAATAATTGTCTCCGTCCATGCTAGTGAGCTCATGATCACGTGATATTGTGTCTACGCGAGGGACGACCCGATTGCGCAGGAAAAAAATAGATGGTGATAATAACAATCCTTTAAAGGGATAAATAACTGTTCAGGCCAAACTGTTATCGCAGTTAAGTAATCTGACTCAGCTTGTAGTGTTAAATTTTGAAAAGTAGCGCAAAAAATTCGACCGGACGAAAATTTTTTAATTTAAACCTATTCAAACCAGATTCTATGACCGTTTAACCCGAATGGTTGAATTGCAAATTACTAGAGCACAATATATTATCTCTACTTGGAGTGACTCTAAGGAAATTCTTTTTTATGTATATTTACACACAGCGATCCTGCTTTCCGAAACGTAATCATCGTGCGGCCGTTAATTCAACTCTGAAATAATAAAAAAACGTATCGAGGAAATATATTCGTATTTATTACGCTTGCGATAGTTTTCAACATTGACACTAAATGTAATAAGTACTGCAATATCTAAAGTCAAAAATAATATAATTTTGCGGTGACCGTAGTTCAATATTTTTTTGCACAAAACTTTCTTGTATAGCATTGCACAAGGGATTTCAAGCTGTCAAGATTACAGTCGCTTATACGAAATGCAGATCTTGAGAAATTGTTGATGAGATCAGCAATAATTTTATATATGATGGTCGTTAGTTTACTGTTAAGTAAAGAAAGATTCAATTGTATCGAGGTATATCTTATCAATTATTACCTTTGGAACTTTGCATTGACTAGAAAACCTAGTAAGATTGAATGAATTTTTATCGTAAAATTTACTATAAATTTGTCTATAGAGATAGACGATAAACGTCTCATGGAAGTTTCATAATCATTGATTTAATTATTTCCGCTGTTCTCTTTTTGATAACTCTTCAGCTCTTTGTCTAGTTCTCTAGCGTGATGTTTAGTCTGGCCGAAACGCACAGCGTGAAAAGTTTCTATTACACATGTGCTACATTAGGTCGCATATTTTCGGTGAAACGGAGACTCTGTGACATTAAACATTCGATCCTTTACTAGATCTATTTATATATACGAAGTATACGAAATTATACGAAATAGTAATTTATACGATGTTTTAGGTACTAAAAGGCGCCGAAGCGAGAGGATTACCATTACAGGAGAAACTGTTGCCTGAATATTTACGTGAGCTTGGATATAGGACGCACATAGTGGGAAAATGGCATTTGGGATTTTATAAAAAGGAATACACACCGACGTACAGAGGATTTGAGAGTCATGTTGGATTTTGGACAGGTCGTCATGACTATAATGATCATACTGCTATGGAAAGCGTAAGTGCTAATGATTTATGACGACGATGATTTCTTTTAGATTTTAATAATTCTTTGTATTTCAGCCCTATTGGGGAATGGACATGAGACGCGGTTTGCAACCTGCCTGGGACCTTCATGGAAAATATTCCACAGATGTTTTCACAAGCGAGAGTGTGACTTTGATAAGAAATCATAACGCTACCGAACCACTTTTTCTTTACGTGGCTCACGCTGCGGTCCATTCCGGAAATCCCTATAATCCACTTCCAGTGCCTGATACAGAGGCCGCTAGGTTCACGGATATCAGTAATTACAACAGAAGACGTTTCGCTGGTAATTTAAAATAATTCATTGATCCATACGTATTAGACGTTATCATTAATATTTTTAAATAAACTTTCTGTTATTCTTTTGTTTTTATAATGTATGCTTGAACGCTTTAGAATACCTGACAACAGTATAAGTTCTTATTTTATCTATAAAACTAATTATTGTAATATTTTATCACAACGAAATACTGTTAATCATTTCTAGGAATTTATTAATATTTTCTATAGGTATACTAAGCAAGCTCGACCAATCAGTGGGAGACATCGTGGAGGCTCTGCATGTAAAAGGAATGCTTAAAAACAGTATTATCGTTTTTTCGACCGACAATGGTGGTCCAGCGGCAGGATTTAATTTGAATGCCGCTTCAAATTGGCCTTTGAGAGGTGTCAAAAATACGTTATGGGAAGGTGCGATATGAAATCTGAAAATTACTTTAATCCTCTAGTGGTTGGGCTTTTTTTCTTATCATAAGAAATATACGTACACCTATCCGTCCTGTGAGGCCACACGTCACAAGTGGGCGATTAGCTATTATGCAATTTATTATAACTGCATTTAACTTGTGCTTTGTGCTATCTGAGGTCTCAATAAAAATTAGCATTTTCAGCGTTAGCTCTGAGCAATCGCATTAGCAGACTTGTTATATAGCACTTACAGTGCTAATGCGAACAAAGGCCAAAGTGACTATCTTAGTTTTAAAGTGGAAACGTAATCAGCATTCATAATTATACGATTTTTCGACCTCTCTTTCGTATCACCCTTAGACGCTATTTTTTACCTTTTAATGGTATTGAAAAGAAATATTAAACATGCTACATTATCTGTGCATTAGGTGGGGTTAGAGGAGCCGGTCTCATTTGGTATCCAAAATTCAATCAACCTGGACGAGTTGCTAAGCAAATGTTTCACATCACGGATTGGCTGCCTACATTGCTGACGGCCGCGGGCGGCGATGTCTCGAATTTGACTATGGATGGCATGAGTTTGTGGAACTCCTTGAAAAAAGATACCGCTTCGCCGAGAGATACCATTCTACATAATATTGATGATGAATATGGAAATTCAGCCATTACCATAGGAAAATGGAAACTCGTCCAAGGTTCAGTCTTTTTTTATTTGATCCAGTTAATGAAGTGTATTTTTTATGATTCAATTTATTTAGGTACCACGTATGAAGGGGCTTGGGATAGTTGGTATGGGCCTTCCGGTGAAGAATGGGTCTACAATATTGGTGCAGTTATTGGCAGTCTAGTTGGTCATGCCTTAACTGGCTTAGGATTAAATCTTACATCAACAAATATTCGAAAACTTCAAAGAGAAGTTCAAGTCAATTGCATTTGGCAAAATAGATCATCGTCGGATTGTAATCCTCTGGTGTCTGCATGTCTTTTTAATATTGAAGACGATCCGTGTGAACAGAATAATGTTGCATCACAGTGAGTTCCGTTAACAGGAAATACTGAGAGATTGGAGAATATACATAGTTTTCTTGAAATTTATTCTTTTTAGAAACCCTCAAATTGTCGAAGAACTGCAAAACCAAATATTAAGGTGGAATGCTACGGCCGTTCCTCCAGGTAACCTTCCTTGGGATCCTAGAGCTGACCCGGCACTTTGGGATCATACATGGAATAATTTTGGAGATTATAGCGTGGAAATACAATCTACTAGTTAACAAATTGGTCCTCTACTAAGTTATGGTTACTTATTATCTATATTAAGGTATATGACGACTTGTATGCTATGTCCGAAACAAATTCCCCGGAGTACATCGAAATGAGTTTCATCATTTCCCTCAATGTCTCATGCTATTGTGGAAAGAATAACAGCGGACTACATCCTCAATAAATATTCATTAAGCCTTCGCCTTATCTTAACATATAATAAATATATTTCTACATAATAATAATAATATGCTCATATCAAATAGTCCAATAATTAAAATTAATATGTCATTAATCCAATGTAGCCATTATGAGATTTCATTATCTTGATGCACCTGCAGAGGAAAGTGGAGGAATAAGTAAAAATAATCTTTTGTTAACTCAAACATTAAAAAAAATATATTACATACTTGCACATGTCGGGTACCCATGTATTACCGGTTGCGCATGGGTCATGCAAGTTACATTTGCAGCTGCACTCTTTTTCATCCCACATCATATTATTACTCTTTCTACATTCATTCATTTCCTCTATGTTTATGCAAATACATCCGCATGAATCTTCTCGATACTCCTGTTTTTCATTGCAGTCGTTTTTCCCAACAATACAACCGTGTCTGGAATTATTAGAATTGCATCTAATAATTTCACATAATTAAATTTCATAAATATCCTCACCCGCATTGCGTATGTTCCTCCACTTGCACGTTATGACATAATTTAAAAACTTCAGACCTCTTTTTTACGACAAAGTTTTTCTTTTGGATCTTTTTTGGAACACAAGCTCTTGGAGATACAGCGGTACCGGAGCATCTATTAACCAGGACATGATCTGGGGCATAATGATCATCTGTATCATTATTTGGAATCTTGACAAGAGTCTTTCTAAGTTTGCATGCAGCAATTTTCATATTATTTTTCCACTCAATACTTGCTTTTTTACAATCTGTAAAACAAAGGTACAATATATGAGTATTTGAGAAAAGCGACAAAAGGAGAGAGAGAGAGAGGGAGATGATGATGATGCTGATAAGTTATCATGCTCAAACGAAGTATAAGGCAAAATGGATAGATAAGTACTGTAACGTATTTTCTTAACTCAACACCGATAACAAAAACCCATGTGCTAACCGACGTCACCTTCGGCCGTTCATCCTCCGTCCATGTACCTGCATGCCAGGCGGATGCCAGCCAATTCTTGTTTCACCGGGAACTAATGAGCCGCTATGACCTGGTAGGTAAGGCAGAACAGTCTCAACTCCGCCAAAACGAAAGCTCTGACAGAACCTGTCAGGAGAGACGATAGCTCAATGGATCCTGTCGACTTTTGGAGGAGACACATAAAATCGACAAACGCAACCGTAGGTGCAGATCTTTAAGGTCGTGTAAGATCAGCAAACGCAATTGGGTGCACAAACGGGAGCGAACGTTTACGGAAATGCACGGCCGATCAAGCTGCTAGGTTAAGGTAGAGACGATCGAAATAGGGGGAGCAAGAGAGGTGACAGCCAATTTATCAATGAACCACGGCTGTTAGAGCAAGTGACAATATTAAGTATGAAAAGGCTGAAACGATCAATCGGCAATTGTGAAAGTGGCATGATTGAGCTTTCCCAATATCGCATCCTTGTGCAGGTGAAAACGATGATTAGAGGGAATGGGCGTGCAAGTGATGAGGAAAACGTGTGATACTGGTAATTGAGTGAATGAGAGCTTGTATAGTGCGAAAATTATTGAGAACTTTAAAAATAAAATAACATGACGGTTGGTCAAAAATCAATAGAGTATTCCACGCTATCTGCTCCTCACGATCATAACATATAATGCATTATGGAAAGAGGTGTTACTTACTTGTAACAATGCCTGAATTATCCCTCTTCGTGTATTCCCAAAATATGTCGGCATGTGGATCCATATAAATAGCCCGTACGACTATACTATGTAAATTGATTGAAATAACCAAGATTACCAAAGCACTCTTCATTGTACACAAATGAACTATACAATTTTCACGTTGATCAAGGAGTGTTGAAAGCGAACGGGAAACTTTAATATGCGCAGAGTCTTATATAAGTGTGCCGACCATTTCTAATCGTAATCTGTGGTTTTTAACTGAGACTGTCGTCAAGAGGAAAATCTTAACCCACAGGATATACATTTCCTTCCTTAGATTCTTAGGCCCTTTTTCATACCTCTCTTTCAGCGTTAAGACACGTCTTTTAGTCGTCAAAAGACATCAGATAAGAGAGACCTTACTCATAATTCTCTCTTAATTCACTATTATTAGAAAAAGCCTTAAAAGACCTAAGGACCTAAGGCCCTTACTTATATCTCTCTCTTATTATCGCTATTAAGCATCTTTTAGTTAAAGACGATTAGATCGCTGTTAAGAGACGCCGTACTCATGCTTTCTTTTAAAATCACTTACAATTAGTTAAGAGCGCGTTATTAGGAAAGTTCACCTGATAACGTTGCATGGACATGACGGCCGTGTGACGCGCATGCGCATGCGCATGGCATGCCGCGTCTTGCGCACATCTCAAATTCAAAACGACGCTAATATTGCCGCGAAACGAAAAAGTGGCTGCTGTGAAAGATAGTACCTGATTGGTTAAATATGATTCTCGTTTCCATTGTAGACCAATAAGATTCGTGCTTAGAATGAGTTACCTTGTTTTATACCTAAGTGTAGTTGAACCGTATTAACTAGCTGATTCCAACACAAATAACGAATTAAATTACGAATATGTAAGATTTAGGAATCAGAATGCACGAAACCAGTTATTCTTATCCAAATGTTGTGCACGTAATAAAAGGCTATGAATGTTAAATGTCCAGCCTTTAATAAACGGTCCACATTGCTAGAAACAACCAACATAGAAAGCCTTATTTATTGATTTAAATAGAACGGATTAATCGATTTAAAATTCGAACAGCTTCGAGCGTATTGTAACGTATTTTTTCCTTAACCCGATACCGATAGCAAAATTCGAGAACGACAATCTGCGAGAACCAACCTACGTTACCTTCGTCCGTCCACC
>JASANN010000352.1:1528654-1558511 GCA_031762395.1 Calameuta pygmaea | reverse complement strand
GATAACTGGAGATCCTCCACGGCCGCCTCCCCAGGGCATCGGGCGACAGCTGGGCACCACATCCTCAACTCGGGCAGAAGGTTCCTCCCCTGCCCTTAACTTTATCCAAATTGTAACCTCCGCTCGCTCTACAGCCCTTTGCCCATCTCCAGCGGGGCGCCGGTATTTCACCCGGGCTTCTGCCGGTCCGTGAAAAAGTCTCCGTCGGTTCCTCTCCTCTTCTCCTCTGCCGGGCAACTCGGTACGTCAAGACTATCTCCCCTCGACAGATTCGAGCACCTCGACCTCCACTAACCCATAACGAAATCGTCCGAGACCATTGGCAAAACTGTACTAACCAACCCGAGAGCATAGTTTCTGACCTGGGTGGCGACCCGAAGGGAGCCGGAAACGAGAACGTTATCTTTATCGGTAGCCGGAGTCGTCTTGTGACCGTGATTCGAAAAATCAGGTCACATGATTGCACCATAAGGTGCACCTTACATCCATAATGAAAAAAAATAATTGCCGACATTAAAACGAAATTCTAACGACGCCATATTGCATTGTGTTCAATAACATCTGAATCTAACTTTCGTCGGATGTCTTATGCATAGCATCTTTGAACCGAACTTCACTAGAATATTGGAGACATATTTCGGATGTTCCGTGTTGTGTGGGAGAGAGAACGCAAGCCTTATTATAAATGGCATGTAATATATTAATGCGATTTATACATTGTAATCATTCAACAATCGATCTTCGTCTCGTACAAAGTAAAAAAAAAAAGAATGACTGAAATTGAAAATGGTTGTTCAATCGGATATCCAGAGACCCCAGCTAGAATGTTAAAATCGGACCCTCTCGATGATCCAGTATATCTGTAATAAATAAATTCACAAAATCATCATAAATTCGTATATCAACGCTAACTTGACTATTATAATTGCATATGCAAGAAACAACGAACCTTTAGCTATACTCCACCAGGGTAGGGTGATGTACGTGAGGAAGGCGTTGAGTGGGACGGATTGTGCTCGCCTGGTTTCCTTCCAGAAGTGAAAGGTTTGCGTAAATCCTCGCATCGTCCACAAGGGATTGTAAGCCCCGTCGTCCAACTCTGTCAGCAGACAGACAGCAGACCGGTCACTACACCTTCCTAACTCCTTGCACGAAGCCCCTAACCCCATCATGAAAGGTCCCTTAAACAACAACCCTTAAGACCCTCGAAGACCTTTACGAGGCGTTGAACGAGCAATAGCAAATAAAATCAGCGTGTACGAAGAAATGCTTTTCAATAAACTTTTATCACGTCCTATTACTTTTGGTTTCTGAAAGTTCAGGATTGCTCCTGATCAAAGCGCTATAACGTATGTGTAAGTAGATATGTAGGCATAACATACATATGTCTGATTTCGTTGCAAGCGATATATAAGGTACATACGTGAAACACGCAGAGTTCAAGCTAAGGCCATATTGTACCAACAAGAATGATAACAGTAATAATAATAATGTTACCAATAGGTATAATTACTGTCAGAGCTATGGAGGATCAGGGGTGCGACTACGTTAGAGAAGCACTGGAGCAGCAAAATAATTTGTGGAGAAGGAATGGATGCCGGAAACCCTTTGGATTAGTAGCTGACTTATAATTATGTGATATAGCAGTGTGCGTGTTTGTGTGTTTTGTAGTATATATGCATATATATATATATAAAAGTGTGAAATATTGAAAATGTTAAAAGTATGAATAATAATGGCGAGAAGAGAATTACCCTGAGAGCCGGGGCGGCGCGGGAGCTCGCACCAATAGTAGATCGCGGTGCCATCAGGGGTGACACGATGGGGAGGTAGGGGATTCCCAGTAACACTACCAGATAGAGCTCGTCTGCGTCGTCTCCTTGGTAAAGTGGCGCTTTGCCTTTGCGTGGTGCAGCCATTCACTCCTCGTGGTAACTTGGCATTAGCGTTTCTGTCTCTAGCCGGTGATTCATTTTTGTTTTTAATCTTCCGTGACTCCTCATGCTCGATGCCGAGAGCAGCGTCATTTCCCGCGTCGCTCATCCGTCCACGAAGATCCTCAGCACTGAGATGATGTCCTTCTGAATTTCCAAGGACGATCCTGTGCGCGTCTTCGTTGTCCCTGTCGTTCTCAGCGGGATGACGATGACGAGGATCACGATGATGGTTATGCTGATGCTGATGATGATTTGTGCTCGCATTATTCTCGTCGGCTTCATAATTGAGCGGCAACTCCTCCTTTCCGTGTACCAAAATGGCCCCGGCGTCCAGTTTTTGTCTGACATTGTCATCCGTCAGACAGGTGCCCGGTGGTAGAATCTCACTGCCAACCTCGATATGATGATTCTGGGGGCCTATCGCGAAACTCATCATCAGTCCTGATCAATAGTTAGGTACTGTATACGGTCAGTGCGCTCGTACTGTCCTCAGGAAAACTATCCACCCTGATGATCATTATGTATTTCAGAGTGAACAATGACCTCGAGCACACTCACCGCGAGCCTCGTGATAGGCCTCCTTGCCCCTTGGCCCCACTTCATTTTCATTTTGTGACTCCCGTGTATTGCGTTGCTTCCGGTTGGCATGACGGCTCGGAAGTTGCGGCGATCTTCTACGTTGACACCGAGGACTGCGGCTGTTCCTGTGAGAGTTTGCTGGTGAGCCCCGGCCGCCCCAGCTGCTATCCTGTCCTTCCGCTACAAAGGAAACAGCCAGCAAAGCAGGAACGAAGATTAGTCGCAACGTTTCCCAAACTATCTTTAGGATTGACTTTCGTGTGCCTTGATGGGACATCCACAGGAGGGATTATGTATTATAATCATATGCACATGTATCAGTTTGGTAAACGCTGCGTTAGAAATAAACGTACCGAGATAATGAGACCTCCATTGGCATTTTATGAATAAAAGCGATTTCTCGACTTTATAGTGCCAATGTTGCGAGTATTTTGATCTGAAACTCCTTAACCAGATTTGTTAATCTAATCATCGCGACTGAAGTCATTGGATTAGCAATGAAGTGATAGAAATAAAAAGATGCAAGAAATCGGATTCCGAGTCGAACATTAGACAACACAACATGCAGGTGATCTTTTGGACTTCATCTTTTTGTTTTTCAAAGATGAATATCCTGAGGATGTAAGTAAAGTAAATTGTGCAAATACACAAACGCACACACGCGCACACGGTCATGCAATAATTTAAATACAGGTAGACGAAAGAGTGCCAGATCAGAAAAATGTCAAAGGTCAAACGGTGAGCTGCGAGTCGCATTTTTTTTTTTTTTTTTTATAATATGATGGACGCGATTTTTCTACTACCTTTCTTTTCAAAATGCGACACAGCAATGACAGCTTCCTAATTATTATTTTCCTAATTTCACTCCCGTGATTCCTCCGACCATAGTTACCATCTCGTACGTCGCCCGCTTCTATTTCACTGAGGCCATTCGCCATTGAGTCCAGTCCTTCGTTTTCAGAGCGTGCCTTAGTGGCGGCAGTATCGGGTTTGGTTCGCCATCCACCGCGAACAAAATTATTCAAATTGGCACTGGGATCGGATAATCTTCGTTGATGACGATACATAAATAGTTCCTCAGCGTCATCCCAATCAGCGTCCCAAAGCGCGTCGGTGGCGCAGTAACCTGGTTCTGAGGTCGGCGTTTCTGCACCGGAGCCTTTTGGTTTCGTAACGGCCATTTCTGCGTGACCTTTTCCTACACATAAAAATTAATTGAGAATAATTTCCTACTTCCTGTAGTAAACGATTAAGCATTGCTACTAGTACCCTGGGGTCCTTTCATCCTGACAAATTCAATTCTCTGAGATGCTGCACCAGAGAACAAGCCAAATGTCATACGCTGCGCCATTTTTGTGCTTAGACTCGACTGTTAAACAGGGGTTAAGCAACATAGTGATTAAACAAATATGAAAGTAGGAAAATTTGTTGGTGCCTTACCCTAGCATCGTAGACCTTCTTCAAGGCGTCGTATCTGATGGATCCAAGAAAAATGACGCCCTGCACGGCACCGTCTCTGTCAGAGGCAACTAACTCGACGCAGACCATCTCCCCATCCCTGACTAAAATATCACAGAATACTTCATCGAAATTGTCTACCATGAAGCAGATGTGCGGATATGTCATTTCCTCCAGATCACCCTTAGCATCCATTCGTCGTCGACTTGGACTGGCGTAGACTTTTTGTGAGTGTCTTCTGAGGACCTGGAGACGAATAATAATAAGAAATAATATTTAAAAAAAGAAAAATTTTAACGTCGTCTGTTTCCAGTAAATTAAAAAAATTATTTCTCACTTGCAATTCCTTGGGACTGGTCCTGGTACATATCGCTAGTGTTAGAGTATAATCGAATTGATGTACTACAAGATTAAGATAGACAGTCTCCTCCCAATCGATGTCAGGGTCGCCAATCGGTAGTTTTTTGCTGTCTTTACGGAAGACGTCAACCTCCGTCTCAAATTTTGGTAAATATCTGGAGGACGTTTTCACGTGCTTTTTGCGCACGAAGAAAAGGAGGTCATCACCGTCAATGGTGTGCTCAGCCTGGAAAAGGAAGTGACGTACGAACAGATCCGTCCAATACGTCGTGCCCTGGAGCATCACGAAACCCGAATCTGAAATACAGAATCCGCGTTTCCAGTGCAAATTACAAATTTTTCAAGTGCTAAAGCTTCTATACGTTCTGTATCATGTGTCAATAAAAACAGTCCATAGTGCAATAATATTATATGCCAATTAACAAAATAGCAATATGATATAACGATTACACGAATTTTAAAAACATATAGGTACCTCGTGAAAGGGTGCATATAGAGATACCAAACACGAAATACACAAAATCAATAATACTATTATTTAATCCCAAACAAAGGAATCCAATCTGAATCATTAATTAAATTATTAAAAAACTAAAAGGATTAAGCGCTTAATAAAAATAATTTGTTAAAACTCTAACGAGAAAATTATGATCATAAAATTTTCATAATCCGCACAAAACAAAAATTAAAAACGGCGATCAATAATTTTCAAGTATCATACATTCGCGTCTTAATTGGTGGCAAGCGTGTCTTATTTTTATATGTCGATATGAAAAATGTCACTAGGTATATATATTGTATATATATGTATGTTTACAGGGCTGAGCCTTGATTTTTAACTAGCACGAACTCTTCTCTCCCTTTTAATTAAGCAATAAGTAATCAATAAAATACGTTAATAGAAATGCAACGGTAGTATTACTAACCGTCCTTTAGAAGCTGTCGCATTTCTTTTGTTCTCTGGAAATTTATTTCTTCCAGTAGTTGCTCTAGCATAGTCGGCGGCCTCATGAAGCCTGTCGAGCTCCCCGCCAGACTCGCCATTTGACAGCTCAACGTTATCCCACCTGTCGCACTGGTATTCCGACACCAACTGCAAGAGATCAATGAAATACTGGTGATTAATCGACCGATTAATCCCGTCACCTTGATTATCGCGATAGTGACATTTTTACAGCACTGTAACGACCTCCAATGGAATTCGTTGTAACGAGAAAGATATTTGCAACGTGTGTGAATCGTAGGCTGTTCTTTGATATACAGTGGGGTTCACATCACGACGCTCCACGGAAAGTCGCAACGCTACGAGACCGTGATCGATCTATAATTACGCGCAGACGCATAACAAAACGACCATCATTTACATACAACACATGACAGTGCCTACAGTAGTTTTGAAACACACTGTATGTTATATGAGATATCTGGTCATGAGACACTATTTTCTCTAGGGAAAATAAATTTACACAGTTGTCGTACAGTATATTGGTTAACAGCACTGACTAAGGCCTTTCGGTTCTATCCGGTGTCGTCACGTGGTAAGTACAGAAGCACAAACTCAAGCCTATTGGCTGTTCGTTTTTAGCGCCATTGCGTGACGTATAAACAATATTTCAAAATCGTTAAAACACTAAATTGGTACTAGAAAATTCGTATCATAAATAAACAATTAATTATTAGAAAATATAACTTTTTTAATATTCATTGTATGTTTATCACTGATATAATGTGTAACTGGTGTTACTTAAACTTTCTGCATTCACATGTAACTGCATGTGAATATTATGCAAACTATAGGTCGCGCGTGGATGCGCAGGTCTAAACTTGTCGTTGTGGGGAGCACGGGTGAAAAGCTGGTATCGGAGCAGAAGTCCAGGAGATCTTGAACTTGGCGTACTAAGAAGTTTATGCGTCGTTGAAATTTTTAAGAAATAACAAAATGAATCTTGTCAGGCAAAATTTTGATATTCAGTGCGAAGAAGCTATTAATAAGCAGATCAATTTGGAATTGTATGCTAGTTATACATATTTATCTATGGTTAGTGTGTGGAATATATATTCTGTTATTGATTAATGCGTTTTACCGATTGAATGTTAAGTGTGTAAGCAAGTGAATATAATTGCATCATATATGTGCAATTCGATATTTTTACTTTTTGATAATAAC
Organism: Calameuta pygmaea; assembly: GCA_031762395.1. Classification (NCBI taxonomy): domain Eukaryota; kingdom Metazoa; phylum Arthropoda; class Insecta; order Hymenoptera; family Cephidae; genus Calameuta; species Calameuta pygmaea. Next base: position 1,552,010 of record JASANN010000352.1, on the reverse strand, counting down.
CTTGATTATTGGTAGTAATTTTAATGAGTTCTTTACAGGCGTATCACTTTGATCGTAGCGATATTGCTTTACCTGGACTCCATGAATATTTTAAAAAGGCGTCTGATGAGGAACGTAATCATGCTATGAAATTCCTGACGTATCAGAATAAGAGAGGCGGTACAATTCATTTGACGGATATTAAAACTCCTGAGAAAGGAAATTGGGGCACAGCCAAGGACGCCATGACAGAGGCTTTGGATTTGGAAAAAATGGTCAACCAGGTACGACATTCTATTGATGAATTGATTATTTTGCATTCTTTTAGTATCTTTGTGAACGCTTGGGTTCATTCCAATCGTACAAAGTTTTATAAACAATTATTTCGTTTTAACTAACTTTGTTTGTAAAACTATTATTATCACTGAATAAGTATCATATTTATCACACTTCTTAGAACTGGGGGTGTAACTCAGTGGTAGAGTGTCCGCTTCGCATGCGGAAAGTCCTGGGTTCAAATCCCAGCTCCTCCAAATTTTTTTTTTTTTTTTATAATAGAATTATGACAGATACAGAAGCATTGGAATTAATATTGTTTTTAACATTTTACAATTACAGTCACTTTTATACCTACATGGTATTGCATCGAATCATAACGACGCGAATTTATTGGACTTTTTGGAAACTGAATTCCTGCAGGAACAAGTCGATTCGATTAAGGAAATAGCTGATCACGTAACAAATTTGGTACGAGTTGGCGAGGGATTGGGTGTCTTCGTATTTGACAAGGAATTAAAGCATTCAGATTAGAATGATACGACATAAATATTATACAATTATTTTGTTAAATATACCTCGCGAATATTGTGATTGACGCGGATAGACGTAAAGGATTCTACAATGCAAAACTGATGTTGGGTAAGAAAACAAAATTGATGAAATTAATATTAATATTCGCATTTATACATATATTCATATATATTTAGCTAATAGAAACTATCATGAACACATTCTTTACGGTCAATACTTGTAATAAGAATTCTAGTTTGGGCCGTATTTTTTCTTATACTATATACAATTTAAAATTATCTTAAGAGCCTTAATCGATAGCTTCATTATATTCGTTAATGGAAACCTCAAAAGAATTAATATCACAATTTGATAATTATATATATATATAGCATTAATATAATGTGCCTATTTCACGTCATATGTATTACTGCGATAAAGAACAGTGAAATAAAATAAAGAATAATTAAGCTGAGCATAACTTTAACTTTAATAATGTCCTCTATAGAAATTATTATTAGCTTAAATTTATAAGTAAATGAACACTTTAAGAAATGTCTCCAGCAAATGAACATCCGTGTTAACATCAACTTCATTTTCTAGTTATCCTAATTCCTAATTTTCGAGTTATCCTAATTCAAAATTCCCAGACTACATACGGTCCTGAATGATGAAGTCGTTACAAAAACAAATGACGGTCAATCATTCCTAGCTTGAGTCAAAATTAATAGTGACATTTGCATAGCATCTAGAATTAAGACTAAATTCAATAACTTGTGAGTGATCATAATTGGAATAAATCAATGTAAAAATAGAGATGGCCCGATATTTTAAAATTCAGTTAGCTGTTACCATGTTGCAAAAATTTCAGAATGTTTTCAGTAGCAAAGAAATCTTGTCGAATTATCATACACTATCCCCCGCGTATTATCGGTGAGTAAAAATAAGAGGTTATCAAATCGTTTAAGTAGGAACACACAGAATGGAAGGCATTGCTCATAGCTAGTAATTCGAAAGATATAAGGAGACAGTAGGGACCTTTTGTACCTGAATAACTGTACATACATATATAACCTGATAACGTTGACAGTGAAAAACATGTTGCTCAGTTCTGCGCATGCGCATAACGAACTGGCTGTGCACAGAGTGATGACTATTTGCGCACTAATTGTAAGTCAATAATGTAAATACAAATCCTCCAATGTCGTATTACGTACACGTAATACATTACATCTGAATGATCCTTATTCTTCCTCTTCCGTTTCTGGACCGCTCATCTCTCTCATATAAACACGTTACTATCCATCTTGTGTATTCTTATATTCGCATATGAAACTGTTGAAATTGACGAAATTGTGAATAACAGGAATCAGACTTTTTCAAAACCATTAAACAGACGTTTCTTATCGAGCGATAAGGACTCAAAAGACTCTGGCACAAGAAAATCAAATTCCTGTAATTCTACAAGTTGCCAAAGTACGCCGGATAAATGGCCAACGGGAAACAGAGCCAATTTTCACTTTCATACGGAATTGGAGTCCATTTTGAACGAACAACTTAATGCTGAACTAAAAGCCTTCTATTACTACTTGTCAATGGTTCGTGTACTTTATATTAAATTTATATAAATATTAATGTATGATTCCTAGTGGCACATATAGGCTTCGTATTTTGGTCGAGTTGATGTTGCACTACCAGGATGCGAATCATTTTTTATGCAAATGCATCACGAGGAACACGAGCACGCTATTCGATTTTTGAATTACATTACAATGCGAGGAGGCATGGTGAATTTGTATTCAGTAAATGGACCAGAAGATCAAGATTGGAAATGCCCACTTAATGCCTTTAAAGTAAGGTTTCATAATGAATATTTATTTAAGAAATATTAACATTGAAATTGGCGTGTTTAATGATTTCAGACAGCTCTTCAGTTAGAAATTGAAATATCTGAGAAGCTCGTATCTGTAAATTGTGTTGCTGAGAAGTATAATGATCTAAACGCCAGCGATTTCATAGTCACAGAATTTATGGATGATCAAATGAAGAGTATTAATGAAATGGCGAGACTTGTTACAGTTTTGTCAGGAGTTGGCGATCAGGCGTTGGCACGATTTATGTTCGATAAAGATGTTCTGGATCATTATGTTAAGTCGGAGTTTAACATACTAAAAAAGCGGAACTTTGATACGTCGAAAGACTCTTCAAAGAAAAAACTATGATCTTTGAAGTTTCTCTTAATGATGTTGTCGCAGCTACGATGGTCAAGTCTTTTGAAAATTTGGAACGTAAAGAAGTAAGAAAATTAGATTGTTATCAATCTAAATTATACTAAGTAGTTGATTGGAGTAAGTTATCTAATTTAAAAACCGCGCCGAAGCATAGATGGCTCTGTTGGATGTCGTGCGTCATAGAACTGCGAGTACAGCTGTGCGAGAAGAGGAGTAGTGGGAAAAGATGAAGGTCATTCGGTGTCATTTAGGGGTTATCGTGCATTCGGTGTGGTACTACATTCACTTTTTTTACAGTTCACTCTTGTTACACTACAGATTAATACAAAATGTTGCCACGTTTTCTTAAGCCCACCGTTATTGTTGCTCAGCAAGGTGTTAAACAGCTGTCGACTAGCGCACAGGTAAATTTTAATTGTATAATACCACATTTTTGCACACCTACTTGTGGGCCAACTTGGCCATTTTTGAATTTAGAATATGAGAAAAATCTTGGAAAAATTGTAATAAAATGAATACTAAATTATTTATTAGTAGTTCTCAATTTATCTTATTTTCTGTATAAAAATTCTATTAGTTACAGTACCATGGTATTTATTAGTCACATGTTATGCAACAGAACTATGAACAAATAGTTTAATATTACCAATATATGTGGAGAATGTTTTTTCATGAAAAATTTCTATGATGATAAAACATATAGTTCTGTTATTTATAGAGTTTTATATTTTTTTAGCGCAATGCCAAAGTTGCTGTTATGGGTGCCAGTGGTGGTATTGGCCAACCATTGTCCCTGCTTTTAAAGCAGTCACCTTTGGTTACAGAATTATCTCTGTATGATATTGTTAATACTCCTGGTGTGGCTGCAGATCTTTCCCACATTGAAACCCCTGCCAAGGTCAAGGGCTTCACAGGACCCAACCAACTCAAAGATTCCCTAATCGGTGCTCAGGTATGATATGGTAAAATAGAAAAACCTATCACCTGTGAACAACAATCATAAAAATATTGTTTCTAAATTTAGGTCGTAATCATCCCTGCTGGAGTCCCACGAAAGCCAGGAATGACCCGTGATGACCTCTTCAACACAAATGCCTCTATAGTGCGTGATATTGCAGTTGCTATAGCTGAAGTAGCACCTAAAGCCCTTGTTGCTATTATTTCTAACCCTGTCAATAGCACAGTACCAATTGCCAGTGAGGTTATGCAAAAGGCTGGTGTCTATGATCCAAACAGAGTGTTCGGTGTTACTACTCTGGATATTGTTAGAGCAAACACCTTCATCGCTGAAGCCAAGGTATAAACATAATATACGTATGGAGAATTACATAGATAGCATTTCAGCGACATATACTGAATAGTATGTGTAAAAATTTCTAAGATTGCCCAGCAAGATAGATTGCATAACTATACCCAAGATAACAAAAACAATCATTACCTACTGATTAGATTAAATATGCTATGTTGTCATAGGTGGGAAGAACATGCTTCATATATCATAACCTGTCCAAATAGCAATCTTGCTCTAAAGTAAGATTTAAACAATTCATAATTATATATTTCCTTACCAATGTCTAGGGGCTCGATCCTCTAAAAACTTCCGTTCCAGTAATCGGAGGACACAGTGGTATCACCATCATTCCCTTGATTTCACAAGCCAAACCGTCGGTATCTTTCCCTGATGACCAACTGAAGGCACTCACTGAGAGGATCCAGGAGGCTGGTACGGAAGTCGTGAAGGCCAAAGCTGGAACTGGATCTGCCACCTTGTCGATGGCCTATGCTGGAGCCCGCTTTGGTTTTGCACTGATCAGAGCCCTCAATGGCGAACAGAATGTCATCGAGTGTGCTTACGTCAGGTCCAACATCACTGAAGCCAAATATTTCTCCACACCTATTCTTCTGGGCGTAAGTCAACCACAATTCGAGTTTACTACTATTTACAATTTTATCCTTTTCATCTCAAGTACAAAATTCTATATATTTACATTGATGCTCCTCCCATAGAAAAATGGCGTCGAGAAGAATCTTGGCCTTGGTAAGCTCAGCGATTTCGAAGCCAAGCTACTCCAGGCTGCCATCCCAGAACTCAAGAAAAATATCCAGAAGGGTGAGGACTTCGTGAACAAAAAGTAAATCCACGCAGTATTCGCCATATTAAAATAAATCACCTGAGCAGACTTAGCGTCATATTTAAAAACAAAATAACGCTAGACTTGTTAAAGAAAGAACCCCTATCGTACAAATCACGATAATTCCGCAGCATTTAACGTTAAACAGTGCTCCGTAACCGTGTCTTGTATTATATCGTAATAAACGTAAACGTCAAAACGTCGTTATTCACCAAAAACGGTATCTTGTAAATAATTTCCTTACTTGGTCATCATGTACCATAGTTGGTGTATATTGACCAAATTTTCTTTAGTTTAATAGATATATGTCATAGCACTTCTCAAGTTCAATCTTCTATTTACAAGAACCGTCGGCAAGTTTGCAAGCAATTAGTTAGTGAAACAATAAAACAAAATGGCGATACAACTCAAATCAAAGAAATAAATAGGAGAACCTTGTTGGAAATCAGGTTTTGAGTAAATATAACGCAAACTTTGAAAACAGTGTTTGCTTTATTGTATATTCCTTTTGTTCGTCTGGTAAGTACATATCAGCATCTAAAGTGCTCTCTGTTTTCCTCCCATTTCAATATTCTCTGGTTTCCATCAGCTCTCTGTTTCTCTTTCTTTCATGATTTTCCATGCTCTCTACTTTCTCTCAAGTATTCTTCATTTTCACCGAATTATCTCTCATACTGTGGTTTACATTTGTACATACTCACAAACTTCACTTAAACGTACTCTCGCTCACTCAATCTTATAAATAAATAAATTGTAGGCTAGTATGTACAAGTTGGTAATTTTTTTTTTCTTCACTTATTTAATAGTCATTCGTTCGCTTAATAGGTGTGTTTCTCTTTGTAAAGACTCTAGAAATATTGAGCTTGGTCTGGTCAGTATACATAATATAATTTTATCTTCATCTTCATTTTCCTCCTCAACGTCCTTTATCTTCATCTGCTTCATTAAGTTGATTTACTTTAGTTAAATTGTATTTGCTTGTTTAAAAGTATCTTTTATACTCTTGTCTCGTTAAATAGTTTAAATTCTGTCGCATCCCTGTGTGCAGCTTTCTCGAAATGCAATAATTGAATGTGGAAGAGATGATTAGAGGTCAGAAGATATACATATCTTTCTTTGGCACGGTGACTCGACGGGGACTATGGAAAGCTAATAATTTGTTTACTATCTAAATTTTAGAACTACTTGAGCTAGAAGACAATATTTTGAATGAAAGTTCTTCCAATTCTCTCTAAAATCTTTTATACTCTTTTTTTTGTAGTTTTTCATACTTTCGCTGAAATTCATTAGGACGTAAAAGTAAAATTAAATAGGAGAGACATCAAAGTGATAGGAGATACAATTATTGGAATTCTCTATGCCTCGTAGCATAACTGAATAGAGGAGCGCGAGTAAACTATAGTAAAATAGGAAAAAAAAAAAACAACCAGCAGGCAATGGAAGAAAAATACTGAAGTCACATCATGGTCTCGTTAGAGCCATCCATCAAAGTAATGTCAATAAAGGGGCACTCATCTTCGCAGAAAGCTGCACTACCCGACCTTCCCGCAGAAGTGCGCCACTCTCTGGAATTTATTGTATTCGTGTAGTAATATAGTAATTCTAGAATCTCATTAATGCGCTAGGAACCTGGGCTAGAACTTTCGCTACTCCTTCGCCTGGCCTCAAGTTGCTCGGCTAACATGGCCACCTCCCAATTATTGTGCCCGACGTCATCTTGATCCTCATCCTCTTCGTCTTCATCATCAGTCTCACTTCTACAGGCGGCGCCACCTTCCTCATCCTCATCTTCGGACTTGGAGCCTTCGCTATTCGATTCTAAATCTATGGCTACATCATCCTTCCAAAGGCTCTGAGGCGTGATGGACCGCGGAAGATCCTGAAGTTCCAAGGTTTCCTCTTCGGAGTGCTCCTCCCAGGATCTTCGGTTATGCGAGGATTCTATCGAACCCGAGGCATGTCTGTGATGAGCTTGTGCCGTTAGAACGGTGTCTACCGAGCCATCCCTCATAAAGGGATGATCCTCGTTATCCTCAGCCAGATCTTCCTCCATGGATCCGTCGGCTTCTGTACTTTCGCAGGAGTCACCCCCACTGGGAATTTCCCTGTGTTCCAGTTCCTGGATCCTAGCCTGCAGCTGTGAAATTATCTCGTCTCTCTTGCGAATTTCAAGCTCCAACGACGTAAACTGACGTTCAAATTTACTTTGAATGTCTTCCTGCAATGGCATGGATTAGTAATATAGCACTTCTCTGGAGTTTAGGATCGCAGAGATTTGAGCCGTACGTACGTTCATGCATTATAACTTACCAATCGAGTCTGAATGACATCCCTGATACCGGTTACCAGTTCTCCAAGGTATTCTTCCTCTCGCGGCCGTGGTACCATTTGCAGAAGAGCTCCACTACCCAGAGGACGGAAATTAAGTTTATTGGGCGGTGGCAGCGGAATCTGCTCCTGCTTCTGGCCAAGATTCTCATCAGACGGTAGATTACTATCAGGTGGCTGCTCGGACGGCGGACTCTGCAAAGTGTACTTATTAAAAGTTACACTTTTGGAGAGTTTCGAATGTCGAGCGGCATAGCCTTCTATTGTTGGTGCTCTCATGAGTTTTCTTAATTCAGCCGTAGCGGCTTCTCTGTCCGGTGTACTCGTCGTAGATGTTTCGGAACTTCCGGTTCTGCTGCCAGCTGACAATTTCTTCAGGATACTTTTCAGGTTTCGCCTTTCCAGAGTTTCGTTCTCTGGAGAAAGTTGGTTCTGCGGCGAAGTAGGTGGCTTTTTGTCCTACAATTAGCAGAGGATTAAAAATATATTCATATATTCAATAACTATAATAATACCCATACCTTATTCAATTTTGCTAGTTTCCTGGCGTACTCAATGGCGCAGGCTTCCGAGTGACTCCTGGTGAGATTCCCATCAAACTCAGACTCGGCATTGTCACCACAATCGAGACTCGAACTTCTGACGGCCCTCTCCAGTTCAGCGAGTTTCTGCCTCTCGTTGAGGATCTTAAGTTTCTTGACGAAAGGCAGACCGCAATATTCTGGCGAAAGATCATCCACAGAGGCGTACATCTTTGTCTGTTGCCTTAAGTGTACCAGGCTCTGTTTAAGCTGTAGCCTGCGCGCAGGTGGACTTCTCTGGGGTGAAGTGTCTTTAGCAGTTAGGGAAGCATCCTTCAGCATAGCCCAGGGTTTCTTAACCCCAGAGCCGTTTCCGTTATCCGTTGACGTTGTGGGAGATTTAATACCAGGTTCCGCGACACTCTGACTCGGTTGCACAACCGGTTTCAATGGTGTCTCTTTAACCTCATCCTGAGGCACATTTTTCGGTAAGAGCGGTTCCTTGACTAAAGACTCCTTATCAGCGAGTGCCTCCTGTTCGTTTTTCGCCTTGAGTAATAATATTCTCTGTAGCAAAGGTAAATTTGGATTGGTAATATTTTGCGTTTCGGGTACCGGTGGGGCCTGTTCCGGAACTTGATTCGGCGTCTCCACCAGAGTCTTTCTCTCCTCTCGATCCTGCTTCTCCTTCAAAAGTCTCAATCTGGACAGTAGAGGAAGTCCTGCGCCCAATGGCGACACAGGTGCTTCTGCATTTGATGCCGAGGCTTCCTGAGTCTCGTCCACCTTCGTCTGTCTTCGTAATGGCGGCGCCTTTGGTGCCAAAGGCTGAAGCTCTAAGCTTTCCTCGGGCCTGGTATTGCGTCTACTCTTCCTCAAGACATTCTTCAGGCCCTTCACGTCGCTCTTCAATTTATCCACTATCCTTTTACCAGTACTGTTATCGGATGAGTCATGCCCTGGAGAGGTTGGCTGACGCGACGCCCTCGCGACCCTCTGTGCTTCCATTAACCGCTTCCTTCCCAAATTCTGAAGTATTTCCTGCGCTTCGGGGTAGTCCTTCATGGCTGCCAAAACGTCCTCTCTCGAGAGACTAAACAGTTCCGAATAACCAACTGACCGTACGTCAGCCGTGCGTCTAGAAAGAAACAAAATGGAAGACACCGTACAGTCATCAGAAACCTTCGATCCTTTTAGTCTTCCGCACACTTGGTACACTCACTTGTTCAATCCGTCCAGATTGAGTATACCGATTTCCCCAAAGAAGTCACCGGCCTTCATGGTCGTCAGGACTCTTCCGGTTTCGCTTATCACTTCCAGGATACCATCGGCTATGATGAACATCTCACGGGCCACTTCGCCCTTACGGCATATCGAATCACCAGGCGTGAAGATGTAAGCCTTCATCTTCAGGACGAGATCGTGTAGAAACTCTGGCTGGCATTCCTGCAACATTACCACCCGGTATATTTAAAATATTCAAACGACATACATTATTCTTATAACGTTTCCCAAGAAAAATCATCGCAAGGCGGTATTTCATTATTCCCTTAGGAAACAATGAAAGTGAATTATACTCAGAGAAGGAGCAACGCGCCTTGGCGATCTTTAAACTTCCGTACCAATGAAACTCCCATTAGCTACTTGAATAACGGCGCTATGAGTCTGAATTTCACGGACGTGAATCTTACATAGCATACGCCAAGATAGATTTATGTATGCATGTGTCTATGGAGATCGCATTAAAACTAGATAGGTAGATACGGTGAATAGAGTAGATCAGTTCATAATAATGAACGCTGCCAAGCGAAATAACGGCACTTGTATTGTGAATTCATATTCAGAAACGTTTCGAGTCGTAATTAAAAGCAGCAAAGTGTAGCAATTACGGCGAACCCATTTATAATGAACGCATGAGAATATTTTTGATGGGGGGATCGTTATTTCTGGCGTGCAATTTAATTTAATCCAAAATCTTATTAGGATATAGCGTAAACAAGTATTTTTTATCTGTATTGATCTTTAATAAAAATTTTTTAATTCGTTCAAGATACTGAAAAAATGATCTATGGCCAGCATCGTGATAGACAAAATGCATTGAGTGTTTGCAAGGTGGAATTCGTCGATTGTTTTAGCAGGAATAATATTATAGGGCATTTTGCCACAGATTGCGTTGAAAATTTAATTAATGCCTTTAGATTCTTCTGTTCGGCCAAAGGAACGACGAGTGAGAGCTGAGAGTGAACTGATGAAAATGCTTAAATTATTATTTGCGAAAGCACGTTTAAGGAGTAGCTTTCGCGTTCTTTGTTAAAGGTCTGTGAGTCTTTCTATACTTGTGCGGTACATAGCAGAACTTGCGATAACATTGCCTTTGATACATAGAAACGCGACCCAAGGTTTACAAAGACCACAGAGGTACATTTTTAAATGTACTTTCTCATATAACTATATCATGTTATATTCATTTTTCGCTTTTTGACGTTCTTTCATTGGTTTTTTTTTATCGAACAGAAAACAGTCGGTATTGTTGTTTTAAAAAAACTGGCAGATATGACGTTCCCACGTGGAGTATCGCTATAAAATGAAAATTGCATTGCGTCAGCCGAAACGAAGCTATAGGAAAGTTCTTCGCTAAGAACAAATGGGAGGAGAATAAAAAGTATATATATATATATATATATATATGTATAAATATATACACCGAGGAAAACCATGTAGAATGAAAGAGAAAAAATGAAAAGACAAAATTCCAAGCATTTCCTTTGTGTGCCACGTGGCTCTAAGGTTTTCTTGTATTCCGTTCAGGTAACACGGATTAAAAAAGTGGCTGGCTCTTGCGGCGTAGCGTGCAGTAATTTTCCTACACAACACGTGAATAAATTACCAACAGGACGCCCGAGTTAAATTAACTATCGGTTTTCAATAAACGGCGAAGGCAGAAGTTAACCTGAAAATATTTCCGCTAACGCGTAGTGCCGATATACGCTTAAGAGGAATAAAGTGCGTGAGCATCGAAATCGCAAATAAATAAAATAATGAAAGATGTTAAAAAGATAGATAAGAAAAAAGTCTATCCGTCAAAAATACATGCTCAAAATATGAAAAAAATATTCAGCGAGTGTCAAAATAAAAAAAAATTTCTGACGTTTCCTCTCGTTTTAATTTCGACACTCGGTGAATATTTTTTAACAAGGTAACTCGATGTTTCAAAATTATTTGTGGAATTTTTTTTTACTGCCTGAAGTGACATGGATCGCCTCATATAGGAATGACGAACGACGGAAACGCGCCCAGAACAGAGTGAAGTATCCGATACGTAACAAAGCAATTTAAATTAATTCCCAAACGACTCTGACCTATTTCGTAAACTCTAACCTAAAAGCTCACCGCAAGCTCCGCGGCCACCGCAGCTGTCGGCAGTTCCTCGCGTCGATACGAACTCGCGCAAAGGGAAGCCCCGTCCGAGTGGCGTAGAGGCTTTTCATACGAGAAAGTTCAAACGTGTAGGCGCGTTGTACCCTCCCTCATTTTTTATTTAAATAAGGCAAAAAGTCGTGAGAGGAAAAAAAAAGCTGGAAAAAGTTACGGACCTAGCAGCTCTCGAGGATCGATGCACGAGGACTCCTGAGGTAACAGAATGGGCGAAACTTGATTAGATTTCGCGAGAAGCTTTTATTCCGAACAAACGGCCACATCCAAGCCCGCGACCATCAACGCCATAACGATACCCGGCAACATCACCATCTGACACGTCAATAAATGTCATTTTCTTCTATACCACGGTTGGTCCTATCACATACAGACCGTCTTAACAACACAGCTCGATTCTCTACGGGCCGCTTTTATTAATGGCATACCGCATAAAGCGCCTACGTGCTCCGGCTACTTAATCTTCTCGCAGACTCCTCGGCACAGATCGGTAGAGATCGACTGTCTTCGGCACGATCCAGTGAAGACGGGCACGTGTTCTCCCTTTGTCGTGACACGATCAGTCAAGTGGATTCGATTAAATAGATAACATTGTTTCTTTTTTTTTCCAAGTGTCTCAAAACCAACCCCAATCATACGTTAGACACTCGCGAAAAATATTTCCTTCGTAAGTTGCTGTTATTACGAAACAAAGTGTACGAATATTCATAGCGATCGACACAAATGAAAATTTTAGGGAATTTTCTAGGGATAATATAATATTCATATATATATATACCTGGAATATAGTGACTTTCTTCAGAACTGAGAGGTTAACGTGAAGTGCTAATTCGGTCTTGAGTTTATCAGGCAATAATCCTAGAGCGGTATTGATATCTCCACCACCCTGTATCCTCCCTCTGGACCAGCTGTAGTCGTACCACCTGAGGACCCTGCGTTTCATGCCACCCGGGACTTTATGATGTCGCATGTAGGTCTTGGCGCCGTCCAGTAGCCGCTCGAACTCAAGGCGATTTGCATTTCTGTTGGTGATGACGTTGCCAACCTGGCCGACGATGGTAGCGAATATGAAGACGCCGATGAGGTAACTGACTATGGTGAAGACGTACCTGCGAATCATCGTCGAAAGTTCCTATCAGTCGCTATGATTCTGCCCAGGAAATATTCGACGAGCGGCCCCCGCCGGAGCCTTTTTTCAATTCTTTCTCATTCTTTACTTTCTTTTTTTTTGTTCTTTCCTCTTTTACTTGTATTATTCTCATATGCGATTTACACACGAGTTCGTATATTCTCCTCTTCTCTTGATATTCCTCCAAAGAAACTTTATATGCACATTTTCGCACCCCCCCCCCTCTCTCTCTCTTCCTCTCCTTCCTTCTTCATGTCATCCTCATTCTTGCAAAAACGTTACTTCTTTACGCTCTCATACTCTCCCACCTCCTTACCATTCGCCTGGCTCCGACATTTCCGCTATTTTATGTCTTTCTAAGTTTCCGGTATTCATCGTCGACCTCGACCGAAAGCCAATAGCACTCAAGATCGCGAATATTCTCAGAGTATAGGTTACCCCGTATAAACGTACACTCCTGTCTGTTATATAGGGAATATATACTTTATGTATCGTCATTTATATACCCTTCTAGAAGGATCTAGATATCTACATATATAATATATCGAAGTGTATACATATATACCGACCAAGAAGTTATATACTATCTATAGGTACACCTTAGACCTTGGATTACCGGGCTTTCCTTCGAATCGAGTCTTCGTTGGGTATCGGATTCTCTGATTCTCCTTCTATCTCTCTCTCTCTCTCTCTCTCTCTCTCTCTCTCTCTCTCTTTCAATATCTCTTATTACCTTCCTACCGGGTAGCCAAGCGGCTGACCAATCGACCGACTCGCCCAACGGAAATTCGCTTTGCGATTCGTCAAAAATTTACTAATGCGAAACCGCCGCGAGCTGAAAATCCGCAGGATGCATCGTCCTTTCCTATCGATCCTTTTCACACACGAACCGATATGCCACTCTTCTTTCCCAAGTGTAGCAGATTAACACTCACCGTTCGAACAATGCAATTCACTAAATCCGCAAATTCACAATCTCTCAAAATCTCTCGCGATTTTCTCACAGATTCCGTCAATGAAATTCGATTCGACAAAAAGTCAGTGTTTAAATTCAAGTAAATAATACGCTACCGATCCTGACTACATTCACGCGCATACATTCGATTCAAGTTTAGGTACCGATGAACTGAATAAATTAATTATCTCTAAATTACCGCTTAATTATTCCGCGCCCGTGGCTTGATAATCTTCCGACCGATTCCCCTTTTCAATCGTTCGTCCTTGCCTAGATAACAGCGGGATCCGTTCGGTTAAGCCTGACGATGGTTTAAATAAAATCGCAATTAGAAACGAGCCACCATCCCCATAGCAGTTCCTTGGTTTCATCGGTTATCGACGGTACGGAAATTCGCAATTCAAATATCTGCACGGCTATTCGAACGAAGAGTCATCAAAGAGAACTCAGTGCAGTTATCGTGTACCGCAGTCTCTTGTCTACCTACTCGAGTAGCAATACTCAGCATTCTGCATTAACAAGGGATCGCAGCATTCGAGTATAGAGCGTAGAGTAGATTTGACTGTCCTACTAAATTCATACAATTCCTGCATTCCGTTATGAACGGTTATTAACAGCAATTAATGAATCCTAATAAAAATACATTGTCAATTGTACCAGCACCGATATCTGCATTAATTATAACAAAACCTGCCATTACTTCATAATATACGTGCAATTGGGTATTAATCGATTACCAATACGATTTTGTCAATTCGTTAATTACATACTTGACTCGTAGACTATTGATGAAAAAAATTACTCAAACACGTATTATCACGTTAGATATTTGAAATTACAGAATCGAAAGTCTACAGGACGATCGATTCGTGACACAAACCGATTCCCATATGGGACAGCTGATCGAATCGATGTACAAGTTCTTTTTTTACTGACCATATGTCAAGTAAGTATTGTATAAGCATGCGTGTCTGTCGTATCTTCTGCTTTGTTCATAAAAATTTTTACGATCCTAATAAAACGTGATCGCGCCAGAAGCATCTTCCGATTGGCAACAACGTCTGTCAAATGCATATTGGTAAAACGATTTACGTTCACGGTAATAGCCAATTATAATCGTGAATTTCCCAAGGAGCGCGGAGACCTTAGTGGAACTCACAATTAATTCCCTCTGCAACTGACACTGAGATCCGGTAGGAATAACAAGGAATCTCCTATTCTCTTGATAGCGAGCGCCGAAGAACTTACGAAGCGGATTAATCCAGTGCCAAGCAATAATAACAAGAAATTCATGTTAAACATATATCAAAGAGTATTTAACATTAGCGTTTATCCATAAGGCAATTTGCCGTGTTATTATATGAAAGCTGCGAAGCGGATTATCACGGCGCGGTAATATTCAAATTAGTCGTTAGGTATGTGGATGTAGGAATATATGTGTAACACGTGTGCAGGTATGCAGGAGAGGCTGAAGAGTTCATGCGAAGGGGTTATGGGACTGCACAGCATAACGACGATTTATGATGCAGGTTATATCAAACTTCGTAACGGCACCGTAAAAGGTTCGAGTTTTAACGTGACTAGGTCCGAACGCGATTTACGAGCGGGTGTTCCTTCGGCTTTTCTCGGCTCTGACTTCGGGTTTCTCGTTTTCGACTCGCAACGTGTTAGCTGACGCCCTCGTAAATCCTTTGGTTGCTCACGAGAATTTCCTAGAGCCCAATTCGCCTTTCGTCGATCGGTTATAGTCGTAACGATTATTTTCATGATTGCCGAATGGGCTTTATCGGTACATGACTATAGGATAGGCTTAAACATTCATTTTTTATAAGACGTTACTGATAAAATATATATATGTATACATATAATGTCAATCGTATTTCTCTTCCGGGATCCATTGGTCGACCATGAATACCGATTTTTAACAGTGGAGCCGTCGTCGATTAATATTTGACTCACGTCGATTTGATTTTTTGTGTTTCTCTTCTCTTTGAAATAATATTTTGCGCACAAGGAGAATAACGATATATGCCGGATTTCCGACGTGAGTGTTACTAGACATTTTTTGTTCATTTTCATTTTTTTTTTTTTTTTTTTTGGGAACGATACAGATACCCTCCGTTATGCTTGAACTGCAGAAGCCGGGACAGTCGGCCACGACGGGCGAGGCTCCGGGGATTGCCGCCCGCTACGACTCTGCCAACACAACAACACTCCACTCACGACTCACGAGTCTAATTCCTAAGGCACTAATTCTCTAAAACTAGTTAAGAGACAATGGAACTGGCGAGTAGCCGGTCGCCAAGGCGGTAACGGGATTATCGGTCGCACGACCTGCGCTACGAGCTGACTCGATTCGAGGTTAGTCCCGGGAAGCCCGGAAGAAGAAATCTAGCGGCGAGCACATAAAACAGTTAGTTGGAATGTATTACTGGAGAGTATAAAAAAAAAGAACTTAATATTTCATTGCAGGGATTTTTCGACTGTCATCATCATCATCGACGTCATCGTCTTCCGCGAGTTCCGTTGCCTCCCGTGTCAATACGATAAACCCCTTTAAAGGATATTCATAGGGTATCTTGGATTCTATAGGAATATATTCCTCTACACTAGAGATGAGAAAATGAGCAACAAGGATCCAGTGTGTGCCGTTTAATTATAAAATGGTTTGAGAGCGTGAGAGGATCGACGTAATTGCACTCACTCGGCGTTGGTTTCCGGCGTCGGTAAGTCGCCAATAGTGGTCAGCGTCAGTGTCGACCAATAGAGCGATCCCAGATACTTCCTGGTGAGAGTGGCATATTCCCCGGGTCTATAAGGATACACCCAGTCCCCCTGGAAGCCTTCGGCTTCGCTGAGGAGATAGTAGAAACAGCCAAACCAATGCGCCAGTATTAGAAGTATGTGAATGAGATTGAGTACCCTCCAAAGATTGGGATAGACGGTCCTCGACTCGACCATATAGTAGTAGTTATAGACTCTGTAGACCTTGAGGAAGCGGGGAAATCTGAGCATGGGATTGCTACCCAGATTTACCTGAAGAAGGTCCAGCGGTAAGAGGGCCATCAGATCCAGGATGAAGGACTTGGACTTTAGGTAGTGTCCGGCGAGCTTTTTACTGTTGTAAACCATGAGACCCTGCTCGAGGTACCCGGTGCGAAATTGTACGGCGACGTCGAAGAAGAATACCAGGTCGGTAAATCCGTCACAGGTCAGCCAGGCACGTGGGGCCAGTTCTTGGAGTTCCGGCAGACTCTGTCGCACGATCAGAGTCCACAGATTATAAAGGACGCACGCCGAGAGTAACATCAGCCAGTAGTAATAGAAATTCTCGTCAGGATTGACTACAGTCTTGGGCGGCCTCTGGGGACGACGTGGACGTCTTCTGCGACGTCCACCGGGATCCTTGTCGTCTGCTGCGTCGCCGTCTCCTTCGCCCGTGTCCAAGGTCTCCTGGCTCTCTGGTATCTGCCTCGTCGAGAATCTTTTCAAGAAGGAGTCCTCGCGCTTCAATGGCGGCTTCTTCTGAATCGTCGATATCGCTGAGGACAGCTGGACCGTAGTGCGCAGCTTCATCCAACGCTGATTACTCTTCGTCCTGAAACATAAATTATCATATCAGGATGTGCATTTGTTCGTTGGGATCATCGGAAACCTCGAGCTGTACGATGCATCTTTATATTAA
Organism: Calameuta pygmaea; assembly: GCA_031762395.1. Classification (NCBI taxonomy): domain Eukaryota; kingdom Metazoa; phylum Arthropoda; class Insecta; order Hymenoptera; family Cephidae; genus Calameuta; species Calameuta pygmaea. The sequence goes on along the minus strand of JASANN010000352.1, from coordinate 1,534,829 downwards.
ACGAGCATCGTTATAGCTCAAATGTAGAAAGTGTAATTAGACCTATCGCTGTGACAGCTCGAGCCTCCCATAACGTCATTATGATAACATCTATCATCATCTAGTCGCAAAAAGTAATATCCTGTGACGTTAAAATCTCCACGGAGGAGCTTAGGTATAAGGAGCGAGCTCAATTTTCGAGTTCGAATGAGTTATCAATTAGATAAACAGACAGGCAGAGAGACAGATACAGAGACAGTACAGAAACGATATTGCGCAGGTATATATAGCAGATAGACAGACAGATATAGACAGAGACCATCCTATTGTATATACATTAATGATAACCACGTAGAGATCAGTCTGTGAGATTTTTGATAATGATTCGCAGATAACAAAGGTTATTAAGAAAAATTCAAAGGACAATTTCTAAGGGTCAGCTGAGTGTAAGTGGATTTACGTGAGACGTACAATAGATAACAGATATCGTACAAAATTATTGACTCAATGATTGGGCAGTGTCAAATGGTAGAGTACGAGGTGGACGAAGATACAAGGAGCAGTTGTAGTACTAGTGGAGAAAACAGTATAGAATGAGTATACAAGATAGAAAATGAGAAAAACAGAGAAGAACTAGAAGTAATAACAAAGGAAGAAATAGAAGAGGAGAAAGAAGAAGAATAATAAGAAGAAAAAGAAGAAGACAGTCCAGAATACCCGTGCGCCATAGAGCAGTGCGTGTCCTCGCAAAGCGTCGACGTAAGTATTTGGAGGTCGCGTTTCCGAGGAAGTTCAGAGGCTACCGTCCTCGGCAAGAAGAGCGTGCGGGTACTTGATGAAGAGGTACCTCTTGATCTTGCGTAGGGAGGAATAGAGGGCCATGACGGCGCGAACGTTACTCCACTTTTGCGATCCCCTCGTGCTACGAGGTCTCCTCGCTGTTGCGGCCTCCCCCGCGCTGTCCAAGGAATTCGAGGTCGAGGTCGTGGCCCCGATCCCGTTGCTGAACGATTTTTCGAGGGAGCCTCGTGGAGCGCTAATCCGGTACCTTCGTGGCGACCTGTGAAATTCTCATCGCTGCAACTTCATCTCTAGCCCACGGAATTTCTTTGTGTTCTATCACTGAAGAGTATTGAGACTTCAATTTAAAACTCCATTTTATTTCAATCCTTATATACTAGCTTTCTCTCTCTCTCTCTCGCTCTCTCTCTTTCATTCTATCTTCCTCTATCATATCTTTAAACTCCACGTATATTTTTCTTATCTCGTGTCTCTCTATCTGTCTATTTCTCTAACAAGATTTCGACCTCAGTCACCTACGTAAACCCGGTTGAGTCCGACGCTCTCTTTAACTTATTTCCAAGTCATTTTTCAAAGGAAACTCCTTTTACACTGTCGCGTCTCTGTCCACTTTTCTCATTCGACTATCCGTCTTCACATCTGCTTGAATCGGGTCACTCTGTCTCGCTCTCCCCCTTACCCCCCCCCTCTCTCTCTTCGTTCTTTTATCTCTGTTCCCGCCTCACGCCGCCACAGGGAACTGATAAATAGAGTGCGACTGACATATAGGATAACGAATAGGTACAGCAGTAGCGAAGGATAGTTAAGCACAGCCAGAATTGGCTACGTATCGTCCCTTTAATTCATTCGCGTTATTGCCGCCTGTAATGGAGGAATAAAGCTTGCGACAAGCACCTTCTGTATTTGGTATGCCATTAGGAAATGATCAAACCGCAACGAGACCTTCTTCGCCGTCCTTTATTACCCTTCGATACTACTGGCTGACTAGTAACGATCGAGGCAGCTGCTACTACTTCATCTACTTCCACTACTAGCCAGACACACCGCTACAGGGGTTATCTGTCCTTTGAGAGGCTCGTCAAACTCATTAATGATTAATCAAAGGCAATAACAGTTACTTGATTGTTTATTACAACCTTAATGAGCTTATTAGCCCACAAATGTATTCTGAATAATTCGATATGTTCAAGTAGCACGAACGAATAATTAAATCCGAATTATCGTTGGGGATGAAGGTAATGAAATTTATTCATCGAATCTCCTTCCCATTGTAAATAAAAAAAAAGTGTCCATTGATAAGGACACATTGTGTTTTATTCTGCCATCACGTTTTATCGCATCAGCCCAGATTTCATTCAAACCGTCCTCTTTACATTTTACGAGAAATCCAATGAACCCTATGGCCGACAATATCGAGAAGTGAATTTGCATTAAAACTATAGGGTGAGGTACACCTGACAGTCTGAAACGTAGATAAGGTACAAGATAGCCTATCGAGCCAATGATCGGTTGGTATCAACGACGAGAATGTGGTATCGCGTAACAAATGCCAATCCCCTCGTAATGACACTGCGTCCGAATTTAAACTCGATTTCACCCATGGAATTCTCACGTATCCGATTCCAGTGAATTATCAAGAGTTTTCCCTAAACGAAATTTATTGAGTGACATTTTCTGTATGAATCGTTAAAACCCTCAGTGTTATCGGTAACAATATCGCCGATTCAGAATATTATTTTACGAGTCCTTCTGCACGTGTGTTTCTTGCCTGATTGATTGACATCGACGTGCATCCCCCATTGCTGGGTGTTGGCATCGTATTTCATTTGGTAGCGTGCTTAAGCCACTGACACGTATGTACAATGGTAATACTAAGGGGATAAGCAACAATCAATTATCACTAAAAGCTTATTATCCGCAGGCAGGGACATGCGGGATTATGATGAATAATGGGTGACGGTTAAGTTGCCTATGAATTGGTTATCATTTGATAATATTAACGTTGACACGTAACAGTGGCGTTTGATTACATAGGGACACGGATAGACATCTTGCGGCGGATATTTGTACTATCTACGCTACAGACGTTAAGCATGGATATGGGATTGGTTTGTTCAATGCTTTCAGTGTAGAGAGGGTCTGTGAAGAAATAAGGGATGAAGGTAAATATAGAGGACGAAGGTAGCGAATAAGATAACGCACGGGGTTCTAAAGCCGGATGGAAAAGGTTTATAATTGAAGTTGCCGAGTAATTGAAAGTCTGCGGTTGTTTTATGTTCCTCCACCCGCCCCAAGATCATTCCGTTGATTTCTTTCTTTTCATTTTTCTTTAATTCGTATTACCTTCTTCTCTCTCTTTCTCTCTCTCCTTTCTGCGCTCTATACTCTATTATATTTTCTTAAATAAAAGTCCACACGCTCATTTCGCAGATACAGGCACTGCCGAAGTTTTCAACAGACGCCGACAGCGTACCTACACGACAATGCCATTTCTCGAGTCTCAAAGCTGTAAATGGAAGCGTCATTATCACTAATTAGTACTTTGTCGCTGGCCTCTGTTATTTAAGACTTTATTTTTGAGGAGCATTTTCAAATTAAATTTCACGGTACTTAAAAAATAACTGTTTTTAAGCATTTTAAGAGGAAAAGCAGCCGCGGAAAGAGCAAATTAAAATTGTGATTGAGTTTTTTTTCTTTTAAGAAGAAAAAAAAAACAAACGTTCGGATTAAATAGGACGACTTCAGAATGGATTAAACGAGCTTTCGGAACCCTTCGGAGTTCATGGTTGAAACTTTTAATGGGGGATAAGGCAATCGCGAGAGTTCCCGGGGGGGGGTGTCCCGTGGGAAGCTCCAGTGGTTTTGGAGGTTGGAACGTGCTTTAAGCTGCGCTCGTTGCATTTTTACAGAGCGATTAACACCTGCCCTGCTTCTGATCCTTTGGAAGGCACTACAGAGACTCCATTAAAAGTGTAGTTGAAGCTAGAATCGTCAGAGCGGTCTTGCTCCGTGTACTTTTCATTTACTTTTTCTTTATCTTTTTTCCGACCTCCTTTTTTTTCTTCATTAGTTTCAATTCTATTTCCTACTCACTCGCATCGCTCCTACTTAACCGATCCGTCCTTTCCCGTCACGCTGCCAACCGATGACCAAAATAAAAAAGAAATACCCTGCGCTTTCAAGCCGTTATATTGACTCCCTCGGGAAATTTACGATACCTCCTCTTGATAAGCCGATCGCACTTTGCATTGGCAAGTTCTACGTGAAATTAAACGGAAAATTTAATTCGCTATTCACGTTACCTCCAAACGCTTCAAGCTTTCTTTTCTTTTTTTAAATTTCTCTTTCCTACCCTTCAGCTAAACTCTCGGTAATTTTCTTCGGCTCACTTACGCTTTACTTGTTAACTTATACACCCTTGCTGGGAATCATCCCCTATCTTAATTCGCACCTTATACCACATCCCCAAAGCTTCTCCGAATCACTTTACGAAAGAATTTACTACTTGAAAAATTATTTTCTATTATAAAATATATTCACAACCCTCGGGAAAGGTTCCAATTTATTGGGCTGGGTTCTCCTGCCTGTTTCATGCGAAGGATTTTTGTTCCCTTTTATTATTTTCTCTCCACACTTTCTCCTACTCTCTCTCTCTCTCTCTTTTCACCGCGAATTAAAATATTTAACCAGGCGTCCCATTTACGGAATTTGCATCGACCGTATTAATATGCAAAATAAAATTCATCCTTGGCAGCCATTGCGTGTATGATAAATTAATTTAGTAAATGGATTATACCACTGAAAAAACTTCAGCCTTATTGCTGCCATCCATTAACCCGGGCGCCACCTTTGCCTATTGATCTATTTAATCGGGATACTAGATGTTGACATCTACATATAAAACTGACAAGCAGGTAAGGGTAGGTACAGTGTGTGATAAAAGTAGATGGTATACAAAAACCGGTAGCTGTGCGCCTCTCAACAGTGAAAAATACCAAACCCTACCATGATTGGCTGATTATAAATTCTGGCGCGAAATTCAAATGATCATACGAAGCAAACCGTCTACTTGTACCATGATGTATAGAAAGCAAAAAAATTATTAACGAATTCATACAATTGTATTATCAATTTCTAAACTCACCTGGATCCACCTTGACCGTTAGAACGTCTTCCGCTGCTGTCCTCGTCGTCGTCGTCCTCCTCATCTCGTGACGTCGCCAAGGAATGTGGTACAGATGACGGTGCACTGCTACCGGAATCGGGCCCTGGGCCCATTCTCGAACAGGATGCCGCGTTTCCGTAGCCGGAAGTCGGCACCGGACCTCCTCCCTGGGCCTCCTCGTTCTCCGCTCGATCCACCTGTTACGAAGTGAATGTGAACATTTTATCAACCTGTTAATATAAATTAAAAAAAAAAACATCCTATTTTCATTACATTCCACCTATACGACCTTTTCGCGAGGTTTAATATATTTTTCACTTTGAATTTTTTCTTTCCCAAAATTTGTCTTAAGTGCGTAACGAAAGAGTATGCAAAGTAGGATCAAGGGAGATAAAGCTATGGTAATGGGGGAACGAGAAAAAGAGGCAAATGTGAAAGCGAACTTATCCAGAGTGATTTCATGTAGCAAAGGTCGGAACGGTATCCAGAAAGGACGAGGGTAGGTTTCCTCATTATCGGAATTCCTGTCGGAATTAAATCCCCTGGAAAATCTTGACGTAAACCAACGGCCCGGTAAATAAACGTAGCGAGTGACTAATGAAGGATCGGAATATAGGATCGACTTACGCAACGTATGTAGACGAGATGAGACTCTTGTGCAAAATAAGCGGATAAATTCGTTCGCGTATAAAACCATTGAAACTTAAGTTGATATACGCGAGCAAGTTAGTAGTGATACCCTGTAGGGGTTATGTTATGTACAGGGAACAATGGAATTATCTATATAATTCATAAAGTGCCTTTAGGACTCTCGGTAATAATGAAGCGATTACGGGAGGGAGGTTGGTAAAACTGTTCAGAAACATTTGATTACGCGACGCCACGATCGAAAGTTATAAACGATATTTAAGAGCCAGAAAATGTATACAAAGAGTTTCAGTGACGATTAAAACTTCGAACGTTTAACTATTGCGAGAACTGGCGGAAGTATCAAAAAGGCTCGGTTGCCATTGTGTTTTGTTGGGCGCCGTGCCCGGAAAGGAGATGAGCAAGGAGGAAGGACGAAAAAGAGTCTCTCGATAAATATGGCAAAGCCGCGAAGCCTTGGCGCCGCTTTAGTGGGGAAATTTAACGCGAGAATTATGAGAAACGTTGGGATCCGTCTAGGAGGGTGTCAGAGGGGCGGGGGGGGGGGGGGGGTAGCTGCCGTGGCTGGCCAAACGGATGGGC